>WOFM01000136.1:0-127126 GCA_011428145.1 Ericerus pela | reverse complement strand
CCTCGAGCGCCCCGAATACGCCCTTCCCGACCCACACTCCCAGCCAACTTCGGTAAGTCCAAACCGAAGAGACCTGGCGATCCTACTTCGTGAACGGTATCCGTGAGCGTAGTAGTGAACGCCGCGCCACACTTGACTGGCGTCACAGGTCACCGTAAGTTTCCTCGGAAACTTACTAGGAGGAGAGTGGTGTGGCGACGGGTGGTCGATGACGAACGAGTGTGTATTACACACTCGTCGACCACCTAGCGGGCCAGCGGGGTAAAACCCGCAAACAACCTTTTTGCGCTCACGGCTGTGTATTTCGTCTGCACAGCTTAATTATTTACTGGGCTCGGCCCGCACACATACTATCACACGTATACGCAACCGACCTGATTGGTGTTTGTGTGGTGTCGTGTATTCTCTACGCACACACCCACAGAATGTTTGTTACGAAATTAATAAACATCAAGAGCAGATGTTAGGAAAATTAATAAATTGATACTCAGAATTTGTATAATTATGGAAAAATGAGAACATAAAAGTACCTACAAATAAAAAATAGGTTAAAAAAAATATAAAAAAATCCAAAAAACAGAGGTACCTATAGAATAAAAAAAATAGGTAAAAAATTATAAAAAAGAGCCAAAAAACAGAGGTTATCAATAAGAAACAGGAAAATAAGTACAAAAAATAGGCAATCAGTAGAGGTACTTGCAAATAAAATATAAGTAAAAAAGTATGAAAAATAGCAAAAAAAATGAAGGTACCTACGAGTAAAAATAGGTAAAAAATATATATAAAAAATAGCCAAAAGAACAAAGGTACCTACTTATGCTATTTGGGACTTGATAAATTGGCACCTATGTAATAACTTATTTTTATCCATTGACATTCAGGTACCTAAGTAGACCCATTAGAGTACCTGCTTTAAAATAATTAAAAAAATTATAAACTTCCGTAAAACGGTTTACACATTCTGGTAATTCAAATTTTTATTTACTAAGTCCATCTGGTCAGTTCTTTTTCTTGCATCCAGCCCAGGATTTTGTGTGGAATGCTAGCTTTAGAACAATATTTGATTGGTCAGTTTGAATTTTATTTCAAATAACTGGCTTCTTGAAACTCTTCATCCTTATAAGAATTTTTATAAAAGACAGACAATGGCTCCTCTCCCTGAATTTGAACGATTTTAACATCTTTCAGCTTCATATTTGTCATATTTATAGGTCCAATATCTGAAGTGAGCTCTTTCATATAATAAAAATCTTCGCACGTCAGTTCTGTCACATTAAAAGGTTCTCATTTTTCTATAGTTGCTCTTATAGCTGATACAAATCCATCAAGGGTGTAAATCTGACCACTCTGCAATGTACATTTAACCTGGTGCTCGATTATTGAATGTGCAGAATCACCCTCATTCTATGTGTGCCCTTTGATTAAAAATTTATGGGTAATTGAGTTCAGTCTGTGAAGACAAACAGCATACATATATAGAGTAATCATGAATTTGTTTTTCATCTGCCCGGAACAATTATCTGAGCAGAATGTAACTTCCGTATCCTGGTCCTTGTTGACAGCCACTTTCTTCTACAAATACTTCAGTACACATGTACCTACATATTTCGTTGTACCCACAATTGGTGTTTGATTATTCCCAAATGCAGCACTCACAGGTATTACTGTGTAAGTCATAAACTGTAAAGTTGAGCACATTTAATTTGGACTTGTAGTAGAAAACAGATAAATTGCCTTTAGGTAACTGTATAACTACTTGTAAGTCATAAACAACCAGAATCCCATTCTTCTTCTTTTTATAATTTTTTTTCTCTTTTCTTGATACATATTTTTCTTCCTGATACTGGTCATTGGTAGTCTTCAACTTTTCTTTCTCTTCTGCAAGGGTATTGTCATACTGCACACAAATATCACACAAATCCTTTTTTAGTGTGAAAAAGAGTAAGTTAAATTCCTGTGTAAAGATTCGTTGAAATGTGGTGTAGTTTCCATAAGTCTATGATTTTTCTTTACCGCTGGCAACATAGTCTCGGTGAATGTCTGCTAAAGATCGACTGTCATCAATAAACTGACGAGGAGTGTTAGCAAGAGTATAATGGCTCTCAATTTTTCGTATGGATTCAATATGCTGGCTAATTCCTTCACAGATAGTAGGATCCAATACTTTCTAGTTTCCATGTTTACCTCTTTTTTCAGAATCAAGAAGACTGTCGCCTACTTTGTTTCTTTTTTTGATGACTGTGCGTATAGGATGATCATTAATGTCCAAAGCATTTAAAAAAAATACTTCATATACTCGAATTCTTTCAACATTCAAATTAAATTAAAATGCATTATTACTATTTCATTTCTCTCTGGTTCCATCCACATGACTGTGAAATCCACGATAACCTCATAAAACAAAATAATCATTTTTATTAATTATAATTTCCAAGCAAGAGTGACATATTTCAAAATAACACAGCGAATAGTGGTGAATAAAATTCCTACAATAATGTCATATAACTAAATAATACACTATGCATGTAATAAATATGGAATAAGTGTACTTACTTTGACCAATATGATGCCTTAAAGCAAAATATGTCCCTCTGCAATTTATGAAATGGGTGTTAACTGTCCCAGTGAAACTTCAGAACTGAAGATGACGCAGTATTGAAATTTAAAAAGTCACAAAATTAAAAGTAAAAATAATGATACATACTGCTTTTTAGGTAAGACATTATATGTTCCAAAAAATATGATTTACAACAATACAACTCAAGCTCATGTTGTAATGTATCACAACTCGCCGAGGATCACTCACTTTACGTTCTGGTAGCAAAATATACTATTTTCCTGTTTTCAAAATAAAGACTGGATACCTTGATAATTTTTTTGACGAGATAAAATAGAAAACATTCTGAGCTAAAAAAATTATAGATGAAAAAAACTCTAATAGGACCTGAGTATACCAAAATTTGCAAAAACCATAATAGGAATTTATTCCAGTTGAAAAATAGGAATTTATAGTCAAATATTCTGGATCCCTCATCTACTCCATGTTTGTAAATTTTACTACTTAGCCTCAACTGGAGAATAATTTTGTTTTTACTTCAATATTCGGGGCTAGGAATATTTTTGAGATTAATTCTGGCCATTATTTGTGAAAACTTCATAAACTGCTGTGAACAGTAATAAGATTTCAAGTAAAACAGGAGATAACCATTTACAATTTATATTTTTGGCATTTAGGATATTTGATACTTAAAATTTGTGTATTTCTCGCAAATTCTGAAGACGAATTTCTCTTGAAAACTAATTCAGTGATAGAGTGTGAAATATTTCGCTCATTCAGATAATAGGTAATAGGAAATCGGAAATTATTGCTTGAAGTAGAATACACAAGTGCTGTAGTTTTGGTCAAGTTTTCTATTAATCAATTGAATTTATTAATTAAAGAAATTGCCATCACACACCTCCTACAGATGAATCCCATATACTACATTACTGCACCTGAAAAGATGTAATTTTCAATTTTTTAAGAGATCCATAAATTAACTCTCTACAGCCCTGCTGAAAGGTGGTACCATTTCTTTATAGTAATTGGCCGTCAGGCTAAATTCGTAGGCTGATAATAGTCAGTAGACTAGTATTTGTAAGTTATTATGGTTGCGTACTGATCAGTCATGTCTTTAGTATGCATACAGAAGAATGATTGTCATTCAATTTTGTTGCTTCAATCCAACAGTATATATAACGTGTTCGTTTTTCCCCATAACTCTCTCAAACGAGAGGATATAATTTCTTTCGAATAAAATCGAATCAAAGAAAATATCCTAGACACCTATAGAACACAAACTGAGACCAAGAACATCCAATTCCATCATTTAAACCTCGAAAAACTTAATTAAGTGAGAAGGAAAAATAAAATTTAAAAAAATGAGAATGGAAATTTTATTTTATAAAAATTATTCACGAAAAAGACCAACAAAATGCCGTTCAAAAGTGTATTGAATATGCAGACAAACATTCTCTTTCAAAAAGTCTTAAGCTATCTCGTGTACAGCTATAACTCGCCTAAACAAAAAAAAAAAAAAAAAACAATTTTTTCTTCTATTTGTTCATTAGTTTTCCAATTTATTATTTCAGATAAAAAAAAATTATCACTTATTTAAATTTTCAGGTCATTTTCTCATGCCAAAAAAAAGTTTTTGAAATTTCTCCAATTTTTGTAGCCATTATTCTTGTTGACGAGGATATTTCTTCTTTTGTAGCAACTAAATGGTGAAATATTAGTAGCCAAATTGTTTAAACTTCATTCAGTCATTTTTGAGATGGAAAATGTTTATTTTTAGACTTCGGTCATTTCTCAGACTTCGATGAAGATGCAGTCATAAGGAACAGGCCTAGTGCTAAATGGAGACTAGAAGTTTGTTTGAGGGATCCCTGTTTGTTTGAGGGATCCCTGGTTCCAATATGGATTTTCGTAAAAGGCCACCAAAATAATTATTAAGGCTCATTTTTACCACCACATGAGTATGAATTACGAGAAAAATTTATAGTAGCCTTCATCCTCGGCCATTATAATAGAAAGAATTTCACGAATCCACGACACAGTTAATAGCTAAGGTATAGTTATTGGTAGTTATAAATGTAATTTTCGTTTCCTATACACGAGAAAACAGGCATCGTAAACTGACCGTCATTTGGTACGCGACACCCTAGACCATATGGCGTGATAAAAATAGAATAAATTATAGTCGAAGAGTACCAGAAAATTTCTTATTACACCTATAACGATAACCTTTAAGCAACAAGGTATAATGATATAGTTCTAACGAATACAAAGGCGTTCAGACAGAAAAGGTTGCGTTTTTACTTCTGCAAAAGAAACGAAAAAAATAATCAAACCTGCTGTGTATACATATAGTTTACCTAAAATACAGCTCACATTACCACATCCAGTTTCGATCTCACTTTTTAAAATCGTCATGAAGCGATCATCAATTATACCCTATAATTTATTACAAATTTTTTCAACTACTTTTTTTCGGTTTAGGGGTTACAAAAATTTAATGGTAGGGTAGCTTAAATGGGGTTCCTCTATGACAATGTACCTGATTTTCTACCCGAAATCAAAATAAATTATAAATTGATCGAAGAATATTTATTTATACCTAATCTAACAAGAAAAAGGGTAACTCTGTTCCTTTGAAGAAAATAAAATTATGGATTTATAATGAGGTAAACTGGCAGAGATTTAATTCGGAACATCTTCTACCTTCGATTAAATCACTTTCTCCCATTAATTAAATTCTGAACTCACTACTTATAGAACGATACGTAGACATCATACTTACTCTGAATATCTCATCAAATTAATGTCTTTTATATATATATATATATCATTCGAAAATTTACAGAAAAGTTTAGGCTTATATTTTTTGGGGAAAAAATGTTCATCATTCTTCATTCTTGCAAACAAAATTAGTTACCTTTTATGGTTTGAAAAAAAAAATCCTCAGAACTATAGTTGACTAACCGATGTACAGGATAGCAATTATTTCCCCTAAAACTAAACTCTTACTAAGAGAGCGATCTGTAGAAGGTAATCAAATTATTCGTCGCCATATTTCATGAAATAAAATGATATTATACCCGATATTCATTCAGAATACGTAAGTATTGCAATTTATAAAAGGAGGAATTTATGAAGGTAAAGGGGTTAGCTCCATAAAATTTCATTTTAAAGGGGTCGCATAGTGGAAGGTTAAGTGAGATACGCGTTTTTTTCATCGTTGTTATCTGCGCACAAAGGGATTAAAAATATCTTCATATGCTTTTTGGGGGTTTTGTCTCCTTGACTCCAAAGAAGTGGCTTTCTCGAAAAGGCTAGTCGAAATGATGAGTAATTAATACTAAATAATAAATCTTCTAAAGGGAACACCCTGTGTATCTGCTTTTCTTTTTATAGCGAATTTAAAATATACCAATACTGCAGCCAATCTTCCCCAAGAAAATAATATTTATTTCTCATGAAGCTAAAGCCCAAAATAAAATGAAACCTTATCTTTTAAAAACTCGTTTTTGTCCTAAACTCATTTCAATTCTCTTGATGATGTCATTCAGTCAATTAGTGAATCCGTAAGGTTTTTCCCGGATTTGGGAAAAATAATCTACGAGATGCAAAATGTCATCAAAGTAATTTTTTTATGTCGGTGGTGGTGGATAAAAAATAAATATTTTATCGGTAGATACAGCAACAATTTAGGAGTAACTAAAAAAGAATTAAATTTTTGCATGATAAAAATGAGTTAGGTTGAAAATGATTTTTTTTAAAATACGCTTTCATTATAATTTGAAATTAGCTTTGTTAATTTAGAACGGATTTTGCGGTGCAACTCTGTGAATACAAAATCTTAACACTCTTTAATTGCTCTAATATTTACAGAATCGCTCCAAGTCATAACTGATGACAACAAACTCGATAAAAGTGATCCCAGTAGTCTGGTACCAAATTATGTGATATTTCGTTACGTTAGTAACTGAAATAAAAGCATATAAAAAATAGAGGTGTAACTGGCTTTTCACTTTCAGTGTCCCAAAGCAAAAGCCAAATAAAATCTAATGGAACAGAAGACTTGAAATCAAAAAAACCTTGAAAAAGAAAATTAGGTTGAAAACTTATAGAATCGTGATTAAGTAATTGGATTACAGTAACATTATGCTTGATGTATAATTATTGGTGCGTACTTATACTTTTTTTTTCAAAGCACATCAAGTGAGTATGTAGACTTCTTATTATTAAAAACTAACGAAATGTGAAAGGTTGCAGTGAAAGAAGTGTAAAGGCGGTTACACATTTGTATCATTTGCCATATCATACCATAATATCGTCTCAATGTGTGTACGAGGTACGTAACCTCATACCATATCAAAAAATGATACAATGATGTGATATGTACCTTGGTCGCAAATAATGTCAGTATTCTGCCATCACATCAAAAGGCGCTACTTGGGATTGAAATATTTTCAGTATAATTTTATGGTATTATTCAAGGAAATACCTCGCGAAATGAAAGCTCTTATTATCTGTGTGTATTTTATCAATATATACACCGATGATATGGCATGGTAGAATGATACAAATGTGTATCTACCATAAAGTGTGTTATACTCCTTAAATTCACTTTGCTAATTTTGTTAAACAGCTGACCAAATAAAAACTGAAAAAGGAACAACAATATTTGAGTGAACAAATTAAAAATTTGCACCTTGCTGAGAAGCTTCTACTCCCTCTATCTTCCTGCCTCTCAGATGGACTCCTCAATCTGTAAACACCCCAGAATGCTATACCCCTTAAGCTTTTGTTTCATCCTCAGACCATTCTAACTACGACTATTTACATACGTGTTGATTTCAATCAAAGTTGTTGAATATGTTTCTGGGAGGGAGGGAGGAGCATCGTCATAGGTGGATTTTCATAAAATTTCTTGGAATGCAAGGGAAAAAATTTTTTAACCTGCTTATAATGTTTCGGTTTCATTAAATTTCTGGTGAGAGCAAAAATTTTTTTTTCTCAATCCACTCACAATTTAACTCAAATAATATGATTTAATAACTGCTTAACTTGGCAAAGGAAACAACAAACCAGAAATGCATGGGTAACAAATGGAAATTAGCGCATTCAAAGAAAAAGAAAGTGACTGGAAGAACCAAAGCCAACTTTACTATCAAGTTGTGAAGTGAAAATTACAATGTCGCGGAAATTTATACATGAGAAAACGATTGTTTGAAGGTTGATTTTTAAATTTCTTATTCCCTAAAATGTTATTTATCGTAAATTTGTGATTGTTTTCATCATTTTTTATCGAGTTATGATTGATTCAGATCTAAAATAATAAAGATTGCATTTGTGGTGAAGAACAAATTTTAATTTTACTTCATGGCATGGTATGTAAAGCTGGCTTTAGAAGAACTAATCAGTAATCATTCAACAATACTAGGTTCATTTTATTAGTCATGTAAGGTCGACACTAAGGTTTGCTTTTCAACTCTTGCAAGATGAATACACCATTTGAAAAGAAAAATCAATTCAAATTTAGTAAATTAGCATCCCTCTGTGTCACTGCTGTCATTTTTTTTAGAAAATAAACCCAATGTTGGAGGTTCGTTTAGGTACGTAACCTGTTATTTATAGAGCACTCTGTATGAGAATTGCCAAGCAGATAAAAAAAAAAAGATTTGAATACTTTTTTTTTATTTTCTCAGGAGAAGCAGTACGCATTCACCTCTTGCACTCTCGTAAAATCCACCTATTAGCATCATCCTCCTGAACTAGGCGCCAGTTGTCTCATCAGCAGGCTCTCTGTCTCCCTGGATCTGAACACATACGCCTATCGGGAAGACTTCACCCCCAAACCACCTGCTATAACAGACCTTGCCACTATGGCCATTAACCTTACGTATACTCATACCCTTCTAACATTTAATCTTTACCAGAAGAGATTCGTAAAAAAAAAAAAAAAAAGAAAAAAAATGGGTGGGATGTATCATAACTAAATTAACTACATAATTGACTGACCTAGAGTCAAAATGGGGATACAAGACGTTACCCAAGCTGTTAATGCTATTTCATGATACAAAATGAACGACTGGGCTTCGACCTGAGGCAATCGCACTTAGTCACCCTACAGAATGAGAAAGAGTGTGACAACAACTATTTTATAGTCCATTGAACTTTAAATACATTAATTTTAGGACGGGGAACTCTGCCCACTTTTACATATATCATGTAGGTAAGTAGGTATACAGTATATTTAGTGGAGTGTTGGTATTTTGCAGGGAATAGTGGTTAGGTGCTATGCATTTTAGGGGAAAGGTTTATTCTTCTCATTACTGCAATTTTAAAATTATACCAATACTGCAGCTAATCTTCAGCAACGAAAATAAAATTTATTTTGAAGCCAAAAAAATAAAAACCAATATTTCTAAGTTCTGCCAACTTACCGCAACGAAATGTTTATTTCATATGAAGTTAAAGCCAAAAAAAAATAAAAGCCTATCTGAAAACTTGGTTTTAACCTAAACTTACTTCTTTAGCTTTTAAATAAATTTTTGACAGTTTTTATCTGGATTTTGTAATCGTACTTTCATTTTTTCCCTTAAGTTTTTTTTTTTTGGCCTTTGGAGGAAAATTTTTCCATTTACCCCCCTGGTCCCGCCACTGGACTAGAGACGGTTCATTTTTTTTTTTGTGACGATGAAGTGACATAATAATGGGCGGAATTTTTTCGATTTCAAATTCTTTATTTTCTGGACCGAAGTAACACGTATTTACCCTGAATCTTAATTATTAGTAAAGAAATAAAATTCCTCTTTTCGAAATAAATTTGAGTCAAGGGTTCAGTTAGTAATTTATAATTTTTCTAAAATATCAAGGTGAAATGACGAAGTAGATCTAAGAATTTTCAGAACGCCAAGAAGAGAAAAAAAAAAGTTTTGGAAAGGGGATAAGAAGAAACTGAAATTGAGAAAGAAACACAAGTTCATTAATTCTTGACAATAATAGCAGCATTACATCGTAACTCGTAGTCTAACCAACCAAACCACTAAACCTTTTTCACCTTTACCTAAAAGCGAATGGTATGGTGAATCAACAGATCGTTTTGTGCAAAAAAGAAAAAACACCGTGTACGTTGCTCTACAAGATAAAAGGCATCAAGCGTGTATCAAGTACCGAGGGGTTGCTTACGACGTTGCCATATATATAATATATATTGTAGAAGGGATGGAGGTATGGAGAGTGAGAATAGCAAACCCATCTTCACGAACGGTATGCAAATAATCGGAATGACGATCCTTTTAACGGATATTTATTATCAATATTGTGTCCTTTTACAAACGAAATCCTTCTTTCCCTACCAAATCTATTTCATTTTAGACTCTCCTTCTCCTCCATCCTTTTTCTTCCTGCGCATTTTTAAACAGGCCGGAACGTTCGATCAGCACGTGTTTGGACGAAAATGAAATATCGAAGCAGAAAGAAAAATAGAAGTTGAAGGAGACCAGAGAGGAAAAATACGACGACGACCACGAAATGAAACGGAGGGATTAGGAAACACATATAAACGACTACGTGTGGGTATAGTATATAATACGTATAAAGGCAAGGCAACCATGGCAAAAGAGTGAAAAAAAAAAGACAAGGTGAGAGTACGACGAAGTAGAAAGCTAGCCTCAGAGAGAGCAGATCGAGGTACAGAGAAACAAAAACTTGTCAGTATAGGGTTTGATAACAAAAGCCCGAAGTGAATTGGGTTTTGAAGAAAAACTGGGTTCCTTTGGATGGGTGTAACTCGGAAACCAGGTGTTTCCTGCCCCCTAAATACTCGGCTGCAACAATCTTTCGGAGATCGCTCGCACACATAATATACCTGATGTATTTATGTTGTATAGCAGATTGATGTTGAAATTATGACAGTTTTTTCCTTTTTCTTTTTTTTTTAATTTTTTTCTTCTCTCCGCCGTCTTTCTTTTATAAAAATTCTCTTATTTTCCTACATAGGTACATTGTGTGCGTGTGTATGTGTCCGGAAATCTTCAACAAGTTTCCTCAGCTGTCAGAAAATAAATACCACGTCTACGTATGGTTTATACATGCTTGGTTACAGGATGAATTCAGGCGAAAAATTTTAAGAGAAAGTCTAGATGAGAAAGCAGCTCTGTCGTTTGAGTGGAGGTTAGAGCTTGCTTAATCCTTATAGTACAACCAGACAATTAGCAATGACTAGGTTACTTTGTTTAACACATATGGACGAAAGAAGAGTAAGCTCTGACAGTATAATAAAGACTATATGAAAATTTCACTTGAAGATTTGAAAAATTCATGTGGTGTAGCTTTGAAAAATTTCAAACGCATTGCTTACAATATGATGCGGCGAATTTTGTGGAATTTCCTGTCATCCCTTCATTTTTTGTCTTAAATTCCAAAAATCAATTTTCTCACGAGTACCTACTATGTTAATTTAAAAACAATAGCTATGTATTATAATTTTATTTTTCATTTCCCTTATTCCAGTGATGAATAATATCGATAGTTTGGCCAAAGTTGTTGAGACCACCAATCCATGACCACATGGTCAATGACCTTTCAAAATTGAGAAACATTTGTAAAGTTGACAATACTCGAAAAGCACTTTGTGCTAAAAAAGGAGTCTTTGTAAATCCCACACACGTTGGATCCATGTATGTCAATGTCTGCAATTCAAAAGCAGAGTTTTCCACAATACATCTTGAAGAAGTCTATTACAATCCAGATTTAAGCCTTGACATTTGATCAGGAGCTAAAATTATGGAATCAGGTATATTTAAAATAATCACTGACACAGATCATGCAGACATCATCAACAAACAAACTGGTGAAATCACCATAACCGTTCCAAAGAGAGGTTCAATGTATTACATTGACTGCGAGATTGTAGAAGAAGAAAAAGTCTATCAGGAGCTTGTATGCATGCATGTACCTCATTCAAACTTAGTTCAGGATGATCATATAGATGATCATAATCAAAATTTCGAAGAACAGAATGAGGAAGAAGTTGATAATCCACCAAGTGAACAGTAAAACATTGACAATACTCAAAATTTACAAGATGCTGTAGTGGAAACAGCCCCCCAGGAGGTTTATACCGAATCTGAGGAAGAATTAGATAGTGAAAGTGTCGGTATAAATAGAAAGCATAAAAATTTGGTACTTAAAGAAGATGACTTTCCCACATGCGAGATTTGTATAAAAGCCAAATCCACCCGTCTTTGTCACCATGGTGTGAGAACAAGATCAACTAGGAGAATGGAAAAAGTCTCATCGGACATCGTGGGACATTTTCAAGATGCGTATAATAGAGAAAAATTCATAATAACTTTCATAGATCATTACTCTAAATATACTCTTGCTTTCCCGATTCACAGAAAATCTCAAGCATTTGAAAAATTTGAAGAGTATTACCTTTCATTCAATACAAAATTCCCTAATGATCCCATATCAGTACTTAGAACTGATCAAGCCAAAGAATATTCAGACTCCAAGATGACGCAGTTTTGCTCAGAAAAAGGAATTACCTTCGATGATGGTGTGGCATATACCCTTGAATTAAACGCCATAGCCGAAAGGCAAAACCAAACTCTACTTGAAAGAGTTAGAGCCATTCTTTATAACGCCAAAATAGATTTTAAATTATGGTCAACAATTGTATTAGCTGCCACACACATAATCAACAGAAGTACAACCCGCGTAAATTTAGGAAATATTACCCCCTATGAAAAATTGTATGAGACTAAACCAGACATTTCCCATCTCCAAGTTTTTGGCGCAATCGCTTATAAACATGTTCCCATTGAACAGAAACATCAATCTGCAGTCAAAGCTAAGAAGAACGAAGAGGAGCACCTTGACTGGAAATTCCTACCCCGAGTTATGAAAACGATATTAGTTGGATTTTCAAATGTAGGTTATCAAGTCTTAGAACCAATTAAAATGAAATCCTACAAATCCTGTGATGTTAAGTTCGATGAAACAAAAACATTAGCTGATTTTACTAATAATCCAGAGGAATTACAAGTTAAACCTTTAGAAGAAGAAACCGAGGCTATATATAGGAAACAAGCCTCACAAGAAAACTCTAAATTTATAGAAGATTGTATGCCTGTAAAATTTAGCGATATTTATCAAAATCCTTTCAAGAAAGAGTGGCTAAAGGCTGTTGACGATGAACTGCAACCTATGTCAGATTTCCAAGTGTGAAAAATTGTTGATCGTCCACCCAACATTAAACCCATTGATGCACATTGGATTTTCACAGCCAAAGCCAATGAAAGAGGAATAATGTGCCCAAAAGCCAGATTAGTAGCTAAGGGATTCATGGATCAATTCGAATATACTATGACAGAAACTTATGCACCTGTAGTACAACTATGGTTGATCAGATGGCTTTTATCTATAACCAATATACGATGTCAAAACAGCCTATCTTAATTCAAAAATTAATAATGACGTCTACCTTAACATCCCACTAGTTTGCAAAGTCGACAAAACAAAATTATTGAAATTAGAAAAATCCATATACAGCCTCAAAACTTCAAGTAAAAATTGGATTGAGTTACTGGATACTCATCTTTCAAACTCCAATTTTTCAAAATCTAAGATCGACAGATTTGTCTACACTCATAAAGATGATTCTGATGGCATTGCCTTCATGATAATTTACGTAGATGACATCCTTCTTGCAACCAACCGCCCTTAGTGGATTCAAGAAATTACAAATCACCTTGAAACTCATTTCACCATGAAAGTAATAAATAATCCAACTCACTTTGTAGATTTTGAAATTAAAAGAAACAGAATCACAAACCATAAGGCTCACAAAAAAAAAGATTCAAAATATACTCCAAAAATTCAAATTATGTGATTCTAACCCTTCTAAAACACCTACGGTGACCGGCTTAAAATTGAGAAAAACTGAAGGCATCGACAATAAAGAATGCAGATCCATGATTGGTGCACTATTATACATATCTAGAGGCAGATATATCATTTTCGGTTAATTACCTTTCTAGATTCCAAAACTGTTCCGATGATATAAAGAAAAACCATGTACATCGCATCATACGATATCTGAAATCCACAATTGATCATGCACTCGTCTATAGATCAAATTCTGAAGGAATCTCTGCATATGTCAATGCATCTTACGCCCCTGACATTGATGACAAACCTATCAAAATGTCTGAATTAGAAAAAGGAAAATCTATCACAGGTTATCTAATTACCATGTATGGTGATCTTGTAAATTGGAGCGTTCATCGCCAAAACATTCATGCATCTTCATCCACAGCAGCCAAATTGATTGCTTCATGACTCATTTGAGGATATTGAGGTAGCTTGGCTCCTCAATCGTGAATTCTTCTCTGTTGATTCTTCTGTAACAGTTTATGAAGATAACATTTCCGTTGTACATGTTATTTCAGGAGGAGGTCAAAAGCATCTTCGAGCACTAATGATCAAATGTTATGGTCTTGCTCAGGCCTATCAGGATGTACATGTTATTTCAGGAGGAGGTCAAAAGCGTCTTCGAGCACTAATGATCAAATGTTTGGTCTTGCTCAGGCCTATCAGGATAAAATCTTTGAATTTTGTCAGATAGCTACTGAAGACCAATTAGTTGACTTACTTACCAAGGCTCTATCCAGTAAGCAGCATATATCCTTAACCCATAAAATCCTTGAGTCTCCAAATCTTGATCCTTAATATGTCAACTCCTGCACCAGATCTAAACCTGAAACACCAAAAGTTTATATTAATCAAATGCATTAAAATCACTAATATTAATAAATGCATATTACCTATACTTACCATTTATAATGCATGCTGTTCAATTTTTCATACCTAAAACAAAAAAAATGCATGTTATTAATTAATTTATTTTATACCTCTTATTAATATAAACATATACTTACCTTATATGTCCAATACAGTTACCATTTTTTTTGCATACACCTTTTACCATATTTTTGTACCAATTTTTAATATTTTTTATTTCAAATTTTGTACTCACCTTTATACAATTATTGATTTAAACAAATACAATGTACACCATTTAAATGTAAACAACTTTCAAACACCCGTAGTTGTGATCGGTTCAAAAGATTGTAGGGGGGTGTTGAGACCACCAATCCTTCTCCCCTCTCACTCCTGCAAACATACGATTACTTTAATATATATTTTATATCTCTGTTTGTGGCTACACTGTATTACCATCTCCGCCGCTCACTCATCCATCTCCATACATACTCGTTTATCTCACTCAAACTGTACTCATACTTAAATTATGTAACTGTTACAAAATACACTCGCTTTTTGGACGTAACTTCGAATAATTCTTTCTTTCGCGTTATTAATTTATGTCTTCACCGGTCCTCATCCTCTATAAAAGTTATTAATAGTTAGTCATTTTTGAGGAAAACTATCGATAGTTAATGCATCACTACCTTATTCATAATGGCTGCAAAACGAAACTCCATCTGCCAGTAAATATAGCAGGCCTAAACTATACCGTGCAGCAGCAATAAATTTTATTTCCCATATTATCCAATTTTATGTAATATATTATCTTTTATGAGTATGAATTCCTCCTACCCCCAAGACGAGTGTAAGATTATTACAGAACACAAGTCACAGGTCAGGTATTGCTAAGAAGATTTTGATCAGATTTTATAGGAACGGATCAGGCGTGTATACAGAAAAACATTTCTTAAAAACTCTGGGAAGGTAGACGAAAACGAAGCGTGTTCTTTAAAATGGAGATAAAGCGAGGTTACAAATTTTCGCGGGAATTTTGACCTCTTCCACAAACCTCCCTTATGTGCTTGGAATGGATCCATAAAGACCATTTTTGTTGCTGACGTGGTCAGCCAGCAGTGATGGTCAAAATTGGTCTTAGTTTGGCAGTTTTATCTTAGTCTTGCAAAAAACGCATGATCAAGACCAAAACCAGGAATCAACCAACGGTACACAGATCAAAACCAACAGGAAAAATTATATACGAACAAATTGTATATACTGTTCAACATTCGCAATTTTGCAATATAAATATTATAAGTTAATTTATTATTTATTTTCAGTAATTACTGTTGAAATTTTTTGCTGCTCTCTATCGGATAATTCACTGAAGTCTACGGTAGTTACCGTTAGTTAGGATTCTACTATATTTGATAAAAAAAACAAGTGAGAAACTTGATTCAGTAAAAACTAAAAATTTAACATTACTTGACTGTGCCCTGTGCTCGACCTAGAACAAGACCAAGACTTGACTGTGCCAGGCCGTGTCCAGCCCAAGGCCAATCCTTTGATTACCACTGTAATCTTTGTTTTGGTCTTGGTCTTGGTCTTATCTTTCTTTCACTCCCCACTAATAAAATTTCAACTGATCACAAAAACCGAAAACTTTTTTAATCATTTTTGTTGGATAATTTTTGAATTTTTTCTCTACGCTTTTCTTTAATTTGTTATTATTTCATTATTGCCTACTTGAAACACGCTGTGTTACGGACAAGGACCGCGCGAGGAGGAGTGGAGGTGAATATCACTCTTTGACCAAAGCTGTTGTAAAAATTTTTGAATAAAGAGATGACTTTACGTTCTTTTCTTTTTTTCTTTTTTGTTTTCAAATTATCAAGTGACCTTTTTATCGGATTTTTTTGTAAACAATGCGATTTTTTGGGATGTGTCGAAGCATATTTTAAGGAATTTCCACTGGGTGGCATTCACAAGGAAGATTTCATGCGACCATGATATTAATGTAGGGATCAAATGAAAGGTCTTTTTAACCTTTATCAGAAGATATACCATGAAATTTTTTGACTGTTATCTGATATCAGTGTCAGTAATGAGGAATTTCACTTTTGACATCACAGTACAGTAACGCCTCGTAAGGAGTTCAACTATGTGGACAAACAAACAATCAACCAATGAAAAGGCCCAAAAACAGTGACATTGAGATAATTTTTTCTTTTTTTTTATTATCTCAGCTTCTGAGGGCTCAAAATTATTTTTCTTGGTCTCATTTTATTCCTTAAAGTCTCTTATTTAATTTGGTATGTCCAATGAAGAAAAGCCAAATGTCCTTTAAAGAGAATTACGAAAAAGTATTTAAAGACTGCCATATATTTACTGTGCTTTTATCTCATTTGTTTGTCCTCATCGTTATAATTATATAACGCCTTAAACGCCACAGTCGATTTTTCAGGCAGAGTCCCCCATTTATTCATTTGAGTATCTCTAACTTCTTACTGTTACCACACTCCTGGATGACACAATGCCGGCACTACCACCATTCACTAGGTAGCAATAGCGGTCAGCCTATTTTATGCTCTGGGACGTGTAAAAATTTATCGATTACATGCACACGCATTACCATTTTATAGCAATAATAATATCCAGAATATCAGCACCTTAAGTACGATCCGGCCGATCCCCACAAGAATTAGTAACATGTTGGAATAGACATATTAAATATTTTTTCCAAATTACGTTCGTATTGTTCCAAAATTAGCCATTTATAGCCAAAATAAAAACACAAACAGTGCTACCGGGGGTACTGTCCGACCGATCCGTTTCAAAATTGATATAAAGTTTTAATGAATTATAATAAATACTTTTTCCAAATTTCGTAACTATTGGTCGAAAATTAAGAATTTTACAGCCAAAGTAAAAACGTAAATAGCTATCCCGGAAGTACCGTATTGCCGATATGCACCAAAATAAATAGGTAAGATCCTTGGCTGAGTACTAATGTTCGTTTCAAATTTCGTGACTATTGAAGAAAAATTACGACCTGTACTCGTGGCTACCATAAATTGGCTTACATCATGTACATGGATTCGAATTTTTTGAACAGAGATCTCTACAGTTTTTCGTTTCTGATGGAAAGATAGCTGAGTAACACCAAAAACACACAGCACCATATAAGCCCGAAACATTTCTAAAAATTACTCGTAGTACCATAGACCTAGAACCAAACCAGTTATACGAAGCTTGCGAAAGAGGCCCGTCTAGGAATGAAATATGAGATTCGTTTTCAGCTGCCTTTTAGACGTTCGTAGGATTTACATTCATGCGAAGTTACGCACCCTGTTATGAAATTTTTCATCAACAAGACTTGGGATCGTGGAATCCGTTAATAAATAGTGTAGTTGTCGATTCGGTTAAATGAGACCATGGTTCTACTTCTTAAAGCTAAGTGCTCTCCTCTTTTGCCATCTCGATTTTTTTCTATATTTTCATGAGGAGTTTTTCTTCACAATTAATAAATTAAAAAAAACAAAAAAAAGAAAGAAAAGAAAAAACTTTTAAAGCATTTATGTTATAGAGAAAAAATCAAAAAACTCCCGCGCAGCAAGCTTTTAGATTTTCTTTGTTTAAAAATTACCTCTATCACCAACATTCTTATAATAAAGAAATATACAAAATATTTATAAATATATTTTGTAAAAAATTACCAATATCCCACAAATACTGATTAAGTATCATGTTTTCAAAATATTTTATGAATGTGTCGAAAATTATTTTTTGTGAAATGAAAAATTATTCAGAGTTCCAATAAGCACAATTTAAAAAAATAATTCGATGGTTTTCTTTCGTGTAGTGGCGAGAATTGTGGATTATACAAAAAAAGAAAAAAACACATATGAGAAAAAAATATCCCTCGTTGAAAAACGAAGTATAGTGCAGTTGTCTCCGTTTTGGTTACGAAAATATTAGTCGAGATTTTAGCGTCTATGTTTAAGTCTAGGGTACCATGGCGGGTGAGGGGTGTTTAAAATTTGACTTTGCTAGAAACGAGTTGATTTTAGGCTAAAACGAGTGTTATTCTCGATGAATCGTACAAAATGAATTTTTTAGGACTATTATCAGAAGAGTAAACGAGGGGAAATCACACTGAATAGCTTATAAGTTGAGAACAAATAGACCGATCAAAACCAAAATTGGTAGGTCCAATCTTTGTATAAGAGGTACTGTTTGTACCCCATTTCGTGACTATTGAAAGAGAATTGCAACTTTTATTCAGATAACATGAAAAATTAGCACCTCTAACAGCCCCAGGGAATAAACGGTAATACCAATTGAAACCAAATTTCGAATCTTGTTAGATATACTTCAAATCAATACCTGTACAAAATTTTCTGACTATACTTTGAAATTTATTCCTTTTAGAGCCATTAATCTACCAAAACTGCAACAAAATCGCTATCAGACGCACCGTAAAGCCTATCCGTACGCTGTTCAATACAAAATGCATATAAACTGACCTAGCAGAATTATAGCCAGATTCGGACCAAAAACAATAGAGTTCTTCCTTGAGTGAATTGGAATGTGTTTCAAATTTTGAAACTATCCGATTAAAATTACCCTGGAAATGGACTCAACGCAAAAGGGGGTACAAAAAAAATGAATTTTTGAAAATAGTGCCAAAATACTCTAAAGATCATGAAACAAAAAACATACCCACTCCCACCCTTGGGTCCGAATACTCGGGCAATTTTAATAAGTAGATTTTTTTTTAAATCTTCTTAAAAAATGTTAAATCACCCTTTAAAAACTTTATTCGATTTCTCTCAGGCTCTGATTTAAAATGGCATAAGTGGGTCTTTGGCCTCAAGTCCCCTCAAGTGAAAATTGTCATACCATGAGTACCATGACCTAAATAATAAATGCGAAAATAAAGCTGAAAAATATTGACCATGTTTTTTCAAGGAAGAGAGGGGGCCTAAACATAACTTGACCCCAGTGCCCCCTACAATTTGAAATTCTAGCCTGAATTTTCTTCTCTACAAGACTACAATAGGCACCTCAAACTCTAAACCTGCTGTGGAATACCTTGTTGTGAAGAAGTATTCACACAAGAAGGTAATCAACAGCTTTGTGTGTTCTGTCACATCATATACAAATGTATGGAAGAGCCAAATCCTAGGCAAACACTGATGATTTTGTAGCCAGTTTTGTAAGTTCATATAAGAAAATTGACACACACACAGACATACATATGTACATATACATATGAAATTATGTCATTTAATTACGTCGTTTCCTATTTTGTACAAAGATAAAAAACGATGCAGTGCATTTGGTAATGAGCCATTACATCACTGAGATTGATATCAGGCAATTTGTCACTGCCCAAACAATGTATCTTACTTGTATGTACGTACAGGTAAAAACATACAAACATACATGTGTTTATTTGTTTAATGTCATAGAGACGAATAATATGCCAGCCTTTTGGCGGTGACTGTTATCGAGGGGTGCAAGCCCCTTTACTTCATAGGAGTAGAGTCCCCACACCTGCTATATAATATGACAAAAGTCTAGCAGTTTAGCGTATTTTAATAAATATTGTTCACATTGTGTTTATATTCTGACAAACCTATTTTATGAAAAATTGTCTATATGATACTAACAATTTATTGTATTATCCAAAGAAAAGAAGCATAGATAGGAGAATTGAATAATTTTTGAAAGTGCAACTGTTTTTCATAAATTTTATAAAAAATGTTTCAGTTTAAAATGTCAAATATTCATTTATCTCTAAACTGATCCACAATAATGTTCATAGCCAAAGGATTTGGCGTACATGAATTCATGGTAGTGCAAAATGTAAAATAATACTCTCTCTTAATTGTCCATCACTTTGAGTTCGCAAAATCAACCACCAGGTCATTTTTTCTCAATAAACAAGATATTGGAAGGCACCAATTGAATTTGTAAAGAACAATCATTTTAAGCAACTCACATAACTATTGGCGAAAAACCTATTTTAATATTCTTTTAAAAAATTTTAATTAGCATATTATGGCTGACAAGAGCGGAGCCACGGGGAAAAAGGAAGCGATTGCCCCAATGACCTTTTTTTTGAAATTTTTTTTTTGCTTGTCACTTTTAAGTTTGAAAAAATTTTAATGATACATATGCCACAGCGAGTATCTTATACGTTAAATTTCTCAAATTTTCAAAAGTGAGGAGAAAAAAAAAGTTTATCAAATTTATTTGCCTCCTCCTTGAAGAAATCCTGGCTACGTCCCTGATGGCGATTAATTTTTACTTCCCATTAATAATCATATTTTCTGTTTTTAAATTGATTAGCCTACCTGTCAAATTAAGATTTTTAAAAGCTTTGTACTGCAAACATCAGAGTAATTGAAAAGGATGCATGCCTTTGAAAAGCCTTATTTAGTGGAAATTCTTTTTCAAAATTCTTTTCATAGTTCATTTATTGGGTACCTACGTAAAAATTTTTGCGGAAAATTATGATTTAATTTGTGTGTAGAAGTGCATACTGTGGTTATACTGAGTCAAAGGCGTAGGAACGATTTCTGTTTGAAGGGGTACAAGTTGAAGATTCAAGAAACCAAGAAGTAAAGCGGCGTTACTGGGGAGAAGGGTACTGATGATTGCAACCCCCTCTACCACTGGAATTATTTTGAGAAAAATCACCTATGGCGAAACTAGAATAAAACTTCTGGATGATCCGCTCGCCAGAAATTTCTAAAAATTAGAAAATATGAAATTATCAAATTGGTTTGCTGTGAAAATATTTATTAATTACAATCCTCCCAATAGAAATTTTTATTATTCAAAGATACATATTTTCGCTCACAAAAATCATTTTTACACGGGAAGTTTTGTTTGTTAAAACTATATTTCGCAATTTACTAGAATATATAATACCTATAATTAGGGAAAATGAAGTACAATAACAAAATAAAATTACGAAAATTATTTGGAAGAATGGTGGGTAAAAGTGCCAAGGAAATTCATAATGAAGTTGTGAAAGAAGTGTATTAGGAGTTATAAAACACAAAACACGTACCTATGCAAGTTATTAAATGATTGCTTTGCAAATTAAATAAAAGCAAAACCGATTTCGACCAGCTTCTTTGGTTCATTTGAACCTTGAATTCTTTTCTCAGAAATAGTTCAAGATTTTTAAAATCACCTCTACTCATGAATCGCTAAGCCGTTGAAACAAAATACGTACTCCTGTAGTTAAAAGAAATTGAGCCCTTTTTATTTACTGATGTAGGTTGGAAAAAATTAGAATACCTTGACACGAAACGCTAATTTAGTAGTCTGGCATCTCTCATATCACTTTAATCGGAACTCTCCGTTTTTTCAATGTCTTATTGTAATTTAAAAAAACCATAATTAATCCCCAAGTCTTATAGATATCAGTCTTACTCTAGCGAAGTTGATTCGCTTTTCCTATAATGCGAAATGTTTTTGGTTTTTTTTTTTTTTTTCAAATTTTTAATACGTTCCTTACTTCCATTTCAACGTTTTGAAAAGTCTATATATTTTGCATATCTAAATTATGATTCAGTTTCAAACCCTATTTGTGACCCGTATGATTAGCTAAAGTGTTTACATTATCTAGGGTTGAGTAAGCATAATGACTGACCCTAACCGATATGAAAATCAAGAACTAATTACTATGACGTGAATAGATATTGTATTTTTGTTATTATTTCTTCTTGATTTTCAGCTAGTAAGTACTGAGATTACGTAACAGGTCTATAGAACTCTTGAAACCTCAAGATTAAATTTTTGAATTTGAAACTAAAGTGGGAGTACCGACAGTACCAAGTACCTATGCCTATTGAAAACTTTTTAAGTAGGTTTTCTACGAAAATTTACTTCTTAATTTCGTTCTCATGGAAGGATCCAGGGGTGGGGTAAGTACTTTTTCGTTTTATGACCCGAGGAAAATTTCGCCACTACTTTCGAAAATTCGTAAGGAAATGTAAATAAATTATATGAAACAAGTATGTATGTATATGTGTATGTGTGTGTGAGTGTAATTTCTTGTTAACGTAATTTTTTTTCGATAGTCACAAAATCAGAATCTAACATTAGTACTAAGCCAAGGACCAAACCAGTCAAAATTTGGTTCAAATTGGTTTAACGGTTTTTCAAATACAAACATTTTTGTCCTGATTTTGGAAATTTTATGGCTCTAAAATAAGTAATTTTCCAGAAATAGTACAACATTATTTTGAAACTGTGGCGACCACACAAGGAGAGCTAACTCCTCACCACCAATTAGCGCCGTGGCCATGTGTATACGGTAGCTGTATTTTGATGGTGACGATTGAGGTGAGTATTCCCATCAGTCGATGGTTCTATTCTTTGGGCTGGCAGAATACCTACAATGGTGACCATGATGTGATCTGAGAGATGTGAAGAGCTGCGTCATCTTTGGAGGAATATGTCAGCCGCCTAGTACACCTCCTTTCTGCCTCACAATGTGAGTGTGTTGAGCCCTAGCGTTGAGGCGATAGGTGTACAAGGTGCAATGAGGGGATGTATTGAGAAGGGGCATCCACCGCTCCCTTACACACACCTACCCTTCCATTAGTAGCTCCACCTCCATTTGTGTCCTACTGCGCACTGCTGTACTTGGGGAGAGTAGTGTGGCAACAACAAAAGGTGTGGCTAACTCTCATTTCCATCAATCGACACTGTGGCCATATGTATACAGTAGCCATATTTTGATGGTGACGATTGAGGTAGGTATTACTGTTGGTTGACAATTCTATTCCCAGGGCCACCAGAATATCTACAGAAACAAACATTGAATTGGAACTATTCTAACATACTTCAAAATTTAGTTACGTTTTATGGTCTGGAGCTGTTGGAAGGAATAAGTTTTGTTGTTAACACACTAAAGGTTTGAAATTCTTGTCCAATATTCATAAAATTTGGTACAAATATTACTTCTAATACATAAGGACTAAACCTGCTAATTTTGGTTTGAATAGGTCAATTTTTTCCCAAGTTATTAGTTATTGAGATGTTGATTTTGTTCTAGTTAAAATTCTACTAATATTTCATTGACATTGGATTTTTTGTTTATGCTCTAGAATAGCCTACCAATTTGAACAGAATTCTCTGATTTTTCCCTAAAAACGACATCTGTGTCTAACAGTAAATACATATAGAAATTTTATACGAATCAGCCCTCCACAACATATGTGGTATGCCAAATTAGTTTTTACCAGTTATACAAGTTTTGGTTTTTTATCGGCGCCCTCAATTTTTAAATCAATTACTTACCTGGATTGATTCCTAAAGTACGTAATGAGATACCACACACATGATATCTGAAGACAAAAACATCGATAAAATACATGTTTTACCCGTGAGTGAATGAAGATGAAATTTGAAAGAATTGTCGAAATAAAAATGTCGAAGTAAAAACAAATTAGAAATTTTAAATATTAAATTAATATTTCCCCACAGTGAGATATTCCAAAATTCACTGTGGGGGAGAAAAACCGGAAGGAATAAGCCCAAGATTTGTTCTCGCCAAACTCGTGTGCTATTTCATTATAAAAATCTAAAAGATCGAAAATTACACCATTTTCTTTCCTCAAGCTTACCGGAGTAAGCATGATCTTTTATTGGGGGTATCCCCACGAAAGCTCGATTCATCTCGCAAAAGTCCCACCTTAAAATAAGTGACTTGTAGAGGGCAGAGACCAAACCGCATTCCACCATAATACATTGTCCAGGTGCACTATAAATAGTGACATGTACAAACTCGATGAAATAATACTGTTCACCTCGTCCATATCAAGGAATTAAAATAGTTTGGGTATGAGGTAATCGAGTAATCGTTGTGTCCACATCAATTACATTTGGACCATATACCAACTGCCAACAGTGACGGTCGATATGGACCATATCAGACACCATCGAGTTTTTTCCAGGATAAAATACTACCGGCCACTCGACAGCTTCCTCGTTCCTGATTGACTCGTATGTGGATGGGAGGACGTATTCCTTGTTTGCCATCTCCTCAATCCTCTCCAAGTCTAATGGAGTTGGGTCGACGTCGAAGTGGATTAGTAGACCCTTCTGCTTAGCTTCATAATTTGTTAATGGAGGGAAGAAATAGCACACCCCCTGTCTTTTGGTACCTCCACCATAGCGGTATAGGTGACTACTCACCCTCCGATAACAACTTATTTGTACGGACTCCATACCGGACTCTGAGTTGGAACTCGCAGGTCCGGCCTTGTCGTTCAACAATTTTGCCAAGTTGTCGAGGTTTAACGTTGAGGATTTGGAAGAGACAAAAGGAGTAGAAGGAGTAGAAGTAGAAGGAAGGTACTTACTACATGTGGGTTCCAAACTTACAGGCCGAGTGAAGATTTTTGGGATTCTGCCGAGTGTACTTGTAGTCTGCGTCAAGGACCCCGTACTTGTCGATGAAATTGTGTTCGTAGCTGCTCGAGGTGGTGCCATTGTCGTAAGTGTTGGGGCATCAGATCTATGGAGGATGACCTTTGGATTCATCAACTCGGGATTCTCAGTTTTCAAGGTCGACGAGTCTTCTGAAGAAGAACGAGAATGAAGTTTACTTTGTTTTTTTGAGGTCGCGATACGTTAAGAAACCGTTTCTCTCTGAGTTTTCTGAAGTTCCGGAACATCAGGAACTTTATCGGCCAAACAGGTCTCGAAATTTTGTTCCGCCTCAGAAATCACCAGGGATGCTTCAGGTGGAAGTCCCACTCTACAATTTTAAATTTTTTTGATTTATTTTTCTCGTTTTTATCGAGGGG
The DNA here is from genome assembly GCA_011428145.1 of Ericerus pela. Lineage (NCBI taxonomy): Eukaryota > Metazoa > Arthropoda > Insecta > Hemiptera > Coccidae > Ericerus > Ericerus pela. Next base: position 101,968 of record WOFM01000136.1, on the reverse strand, counting down.
TTTCGAGTCGTCTGCCAATACTTGGACTCGTTTTTTAAGTTTTATTTTTATTGGTTCGTCTTTTGTTTTTGGCGCCAGAACCGATGGAACTTTAAAATTTTGATCGTTGTCCGAAAGATTTACAACGTTGTCTTTAACGGAGAGTGTAGGGCTTGTTTTACCTGGCGTTGTTCGGGCAAGTAATTTTTCGAGTGCACCGAGGTGAGACAAGCATGTGGCTTCAAGGTTTGTTGTAATCGTCTTCCACGTTTCTCTCTGTTCTTTAACGAACTGGATCCCAGGAGCGATTTCACTGTGAGGCAGGTTGAGTAGTTTCTCACCATGAGCAGTTTTGGTTAGGATACGTACGAGCCAATTCGATTGCAAGAATGTGAAGCAAGTGTTGCTTGCAAAGACGTTTTGGTCACTTTGATTCCTATTTTTTAAGTAATAAATTTAATTAACAATAGGTACCACTATCCGGTTTTCCTATGATTTTTAGAACGAAATCCAAAATAATTTTTTAGGAGACAAATTATATAAGAACATACAAGATTTTTGAAAAATATACGAGACACGAGTAATACGAGTATAATCAGAATTTTTACTTACATTTTTATCGCAGAAATTACTCTTGTACAATTAAGTACGGAACAAGGAACACAAGAATTACAAATAAAAAATACGAAACTAAAAATAATGACTAGATACAAGTATAAAGTGAAGTACAAAATCATATTCATTAACTCCAACACTTAACAAGATGTTAATCACAGAACAACAATATACGAATTAAAATTGAATAGTGATCTATTTCATCTTCTGAGGCTATCGAGTTCAGATCCTTGCAACAAAATAATTTCAAGGACAGAAGAACGGAAGGGTAAAAAGAATCGGCAATGGTTAGACAGTCAAAACTATATATCGAGCAAAAAACTGTTTAAGTGTTGGTGAGTAGGCAGTTTTGTTGTAGTCAGTTGAAATCGGCGTCTAAGGTTTTTTTTTTATCTATTAGTCGACTATTGAAATGGATAAAAAGATGGATAGTTATAAGTTAAAGAATTTATTTGTTATTTTAGGAAATATCAAAGTTACAATTTTTTTTATTCTTCTTTATTTTTTATCAGTTCTTTTATATTATCTGATCTTGAATGGGGCTTTATTAATTTTTATCAAGGTTGATTAGGTCTTAATCTTTTGCCAGGCCCATCTTTCTGTATTTTAGTCTTTTGATTTTTTTCTTTTTCCTTTTTGTAACTTGGTTTACAATCTTAAAACCATTATACAATTGATTTTTCAAAGGAAAGACCGAACATACATAGGATGATTTACCTTTAGCGTACTCAGTTCGGCCAAAGGTTAATCGTGAATTTTGACTAGTCGAAACTAGTATTTTAAATTATTAATATGTTGGCTTTCTTGTTCGTTTGTAGCTAGGTTTTCTAAGAGATAACTATTATAACCTTGATGAGCTACAATGACATAGGGACCTTTAAATAATTTAGCAAATTTTTTCGTGAACTTCCTTTCTTTATTACTAAGAGGATGTGTTCTCACATATACAATTTCACCAATTTTGAGTTCAATTGGTTTAGGATGTGTTTTTTCAAATTGTTTATGACGCTCTTCCAACTTTTTCTTTACTCAATCTTTTACTTGTTTTACTATGTCCTTGAACTCATCTTCAGGTATATTTCCAAATTTTTGATCACCTTCAATAGTTGGCCGACGTTGTAATTGTAGGACAATTGGAGGGACTCCTGTTACAATGTGTTCAGTCCAATTTATTTTTTTATCTATTTCGGGTAGGATCATTGCCCATTTTCTGTGAGTTTTATCATCGACATTCATCCTAATTGCTTCAGATATAGATTGCATAACGCGTTCTGTAGGATTTGAAGCAGGTTGATAGACACTAGTAAAACAAGTTTCAATATTATTTTTCTTCCAATGATTTATCCATTGATTGTTTTAGAATTGTGTTCCGTTGTCGCTTAAAATTACTTTAGGTTTCCCGTAATTTGCGAAGTGTTTAGTTAGGCAAGCAATTGAAGATTTCAAGTCAGATTTTTTTACAGGGTACAATTTAACGTATTTTGTAAATACGTCTAGGACAACTAACAATTTTTCAGTATTTCCTCAGCTTCTCGGTAATGGACCGTAATAGTCGATAGAAATTATGTCATTTTTTGTTTCGGCAATAACATTTTTCATGTTGCCATAAGGTACCATTTTCCATCGTTTACAAGTTTTACAGGTCTCACAATTATTTACGTATTCTATAACGTCTGATTTGCATCCAGGCCAATCTACAAAACAGTGAATAATTAAGACGGTCTTATTAATACCAGAGTGTACAGCATCTTGGTGGTAGAATTCTATGCAAGTTTTACGCATTTTAAGTGGTAAATAAGTTCAAAAGATACCATCTCAACCTTTTATTTTATAAATTCCATTTTCCAAGATTATACGAGTATTTTTAGGTGATAGGAAGGCCAGTTGAATTTCAGGGTCATTTTGCTGAAGTTCTATAATTTTTTTAAGTTGACTTCGGAAAATTTTCTTAGCAATGGTAATTTGGTTTTGTACAATTGCTGTGATGTTTGAACATAGAATTTCAGGAGCTTTAACTGATGACAGAGGAACTGTGAAGTCAGGATCTTGTACAATCGCTGAGCAATGGTATCTCGACAGTATATCGGTTAGTTGATTTTCTGAACCTTTGATGTAGTTAATCGCGACGATGTTATATTCTTCGAGTGTTATTAACCATCTAATTATACGGTCTGATGTGTTCATTTTGTCGTTACGGAGCATCGTCAAAGCTTGATGATCAGTATATATGATTGTTTCAAAACCGCTTAAAAAGTATTTACATTTTTTAAGGGTATAAATTATCGCCAGAAGTTCTTTCTCGTAGGTGAAATATTGCATCTCCGCTGAGTTAAATAGGCGACTGACCATTGTGATGAGATGGGGCTGGTCATTTTCGTCTATTTGATACACATATCCCCCCATCCTGTATCCAGACGCATTAGTCATCACGTAGAATGGACGGTTAAAATCAGGGTGAGCAGCCAGTAACAAACGAGACATTTCTTCTTTGAGTCTGAGGAATGAAGTTTCATGTTGATTTTCCCATTTAAAAGGAATATTTCCACATAACCTATAAAGAGGTTCTATATGTAAACGGTAATAATTTACCAGGCCTAAAAATGATTGTACGTCTTTTTTACATTGAGGTGTTAGAAAGTCGTTGATAGGTTTGGTTTTAGATGGTGTAGGTATTATTCCATTTTCACTCAGTTCATATCCCAGGAAATTCACTCGTGGTTGGAAAAATCGGCATTTATCTAGATTTAGCGTTATCCCAGCTTTACATAGTTTCTCAAGGACAATTTCTATGTGTTTTGTAGTGGTCTTCTTCATTTTTGCTGTAGATTAATAGATCATCTACATATGCTGCTACAAAATTTTCAGTGCCTTCTAATGCTATTCGACTTGCTGCAAGAAAGGCTTGCATCGAGTCTTTAGTTCCATATGGAACTCCGGTGAACTTGTAAAGAACTCCGTCGAATGTAAAGGCTGTGTACTGCATAGAGTCTTCAGTGAGTGGGATTTGTGTGAATGATTCATTTACGTCAACCACAGTGAAAATTTCAGCTTTTCCAAACATTTTGTTCATATTTTCAATATTCGGAACCAAATCTCCTCGTATTTCCATGTATTTATTTAGTAGATGGAAGTCTCCACATGCTCTTAGTGTTCCATCACCCTTTGGAGCTGCTACTAACAGTACTCTATAACGTGAATTGGATTTTCAAATTACTCCATTTTCTAACGAATACCTTATTTTTGGACAAATTGCTTCATGTTTTTTTTAATGGTAAGGGATAATTTTTACACATGTGAGGTTCATACAAGGGTTTAATTCGTATTTGATGTTTACACAAGTTACAACATCCTAAGGTTTTAGTGAGGACGTCTTTAAATTGATTTTTCAGTTCTAGAAGACGTAAAAAAGGGCCAGTTGGTTTTTCTTCTATCTTATTTTCTTCAATTTTATTTATTGAAACACTTGAATCTAGTGGGGTTTCAATAAATGTTTCTATAGTTTCGAAATCCATTTGTTTGTTTTCCATGTCGATGTCGTTATTAATCAGAAGTAAAGGTGTTTCGAGTTCAGTATTTACTAGTCCAACAGTTTCTATGAAGGATACTTTACAACCTTTTAAAACATCGTGTGAGTGGGAGTTTTCCGCTATCTACGAGTGCATGGATTTCTTTATAGCTAAAGGTCTTTAGCTTTCTTTTTTCTCCCTCTAATAAAAGTGACATGCCTCGATGAGTTTGTAGGCCTATTTTTGCGCTATAGATTTCAAGAAATTCACGGCCTATAATTAAAGGTGTGTTGAAATCGTCTATTACTCGAAAGGTTGTCCAAAGAGGAACTTTGTCCAGACTTTTATCAAGGAGACTGATAGTGGCGTTGATATTATGTTTTACTTTAGCAGCTCTTTTTCCTAACACACCATTTATGAGGATATTGCGTGCTGCGATTTCGTTAATTTCTGTTGGATCAGCACCTCCTATAATGCGTTGGTATAATTCGTTGCTAACAAAATTATAAGGACTACCAGTATTGCTGCGAGTACAAAGTTGTTACAGACTAGAAGGATGTAGGGAGCTAGGTGAGAATTTGGAATTTGAATAGTAATTATTTCTTTATCACCATCTAAGTCTTCATAGTCATCAACAGTGGCGCTCATGGTAGGGTCCAAGTGGGGCATCTGCCACACTTGATTTGGGGTGGGTGGTCTAGAAGGAGTGAGGTTGGCAGGGTAAAAACTGAGGAAAAATAAAAGTTTTTTAATAATATGAATCGTCTTATATACTAGGTGAAATAAGCTAATAATTTTTATCTTTTGGGTCAGAAGACTGGTGGCAAAGTTTACTCAATATACTCGTCAGCTAAGTTTGTAGATTTTTGAGAATGTAATAACTCCTCATTAAGTACCTAAATAAAAATAGAAAAAGAAAGAAAAATATCTCTGCCGTAAATATGTATTTTCCAAAAGAGTCAAAATTTTGTAACTCTGCTGTTATTCAGAAACCAGTCAATTTTGCTTAAATTCAATACCAGACCATTCTTTAATAGTCTTCGACTACCTTAAAAATTTAAAGCCAAAATCTTTCAGTTTATGGAAAAAAAAGGCTGTTGATGAATCAAATCTTGATCCATTGAAAGAATTCAAAGTTGAAACATTCCTAACAGCAATTGATATTGTCAGTGGAGAGATTCAAAGATTTGTGGGTGAAGACAGTCTCACAATGGGACTTATAAGAGACTTGAGTCTATTATCTCATAAACGAATAGAAGAAATAAGCGAAGATACTACCAAATTGCCAAAAGACGCCTTCAAAGTTTTTTGCAGCATTTATGAGAATTTTGTTAACCTTGATAATATTTGAACAGAATATCAGCAATTTGCTTCATGCTTTATTCAATTGGAAAAGACAAAACAACTTCCAGAATACTTGCATGATTACAATTGAAGTAACAGTAATGAAGAAATTGAAGACCGAGAATTCAGTGGGGATTCAGGGTTTGATGAAGAAAAAACTGCAGAAAAATCAATCCATAGTGGAAATATTCCAAAACTGTTTGCTTTATTTTGCTACTTCAGTCTTTAGTCAGTATTTCCAAACTTATTTATTCTTCTTAAAATTGCTCTTACTTTACCTGTTACCAGTGCAACAACTGAAAGATCTTTCTCAAAACTAAAACTTATCAAAAATCATCTTAGAACAACTATGTCCGAAGATCGACTAGAAAATTTTATGGTAATAGCTACTGAAACTGATGTTGAACTGGATTATGAGGAAATTATAAATACATTTGCCAACAGCAGCGATAATTTGAGAAGAAACTTAATAATTTGAAAAAAAATTTTCAACCACAAATAAGTTACTGTATATGAGTTTTATTTTACCTAACTTATCAAATGTTTTTACCTATCCAATCAAAGATTTTTTGTTTTATTTTGCTTTGTTTTGTTTGTTTCTTTTTTTTTTGAAAAATATAATTACCTTTATTATTTTATTGTGAACTATTTTAGTTTAACAGAATTATATATCATGAGTCATGGGATAGACAACTAGGTTTTTTATTGTTTATTCAATTTCAATGTTGACTTCAGTATGATTTTCAAGTCACAAAAATTTTTTGTTCATAAATAGGTTCAGAAAAGTTAATAAGATGTGAAGGAGGGGGGTTAGTAGGTGGGTGGGTGATTCGTTTGAGGCTTTGACCCACTCTGTTTAAAATACGTGGGCACCACTGGTCATCTCCAAAACCGTCTATAGTAGCAGTACAAGTGTTAATTGGTTTTGTTTGTAAATCCTTAGGTATTTCAACTTCAAATGAAATTACTTTTTCATTTTTATCTAAGGTTTTCGAGTCCTTTTTCTCAGGAAGTTTTCCTGTTAATTGAAACATTTTTTGATCGATTACCCAAGATATTTTCTTTTCTATAAGTTCGTAGGCCATATCGGTAAATTCAGTTTCACTTTTATAAAGTTTGTCTTTCTGACGAAATCTCGGTTTTTTATCTTTTGTGTAATAATACTCGTTTGTATTATATGGTTTTTCTTTGTCAAGGTCAAGAACTACTTGGTCAAGATTTACGTATTCTATTTCTCTTTCTTGACAAATTTCATGAACATTAGCGTTTAGACGATTATGGTCTAACCAGTATCTTTGATGTTCATGGTGTTCTTTTTTTGGAAGAACTTTACAAGCTACAATGTTTATGACTCGATGTTCTTTTAATTTTTGAACAATTTTGTCATAATTATAAAGGAATTTTTCTGGGTGAAAACTGGACGAGAGATGTTCTTCAAATCCTAGTACTATGAGGACTTCTGTTACAGTTTTCGGAAATTTAACCATGTGATCAATGATTAAATTGGTAGTGTTTCCTTACCTACAAAAGATGTCTGATAGTAAAGAACATTTTGTGACATTAGAGTTGGAAGGGTTTCTCTTTAAGATTTCAACAGCGATTTTATCTCCCATAACCAGATGATCCTTGTAAGAGAAATAAATTGGAATTAGGTTATTACCAAGGAATTTTATTGGTTTGAACAAAGGTGTTTTCGAGTCTGTAGGAGTATTTAACATTACTCCTGCTACTGGTATAGGTTCTTCTTGTAGCGACTCATTAAGTTGCTCCATCTCTTCGTCGCTGCTGGGAGATGGAGGCTCTAGTTTTCCTGCATATCTTCGTTCTTATTTTCAAAGGTAGTATTTTCTAAATCTTCTTTTTCTTTAATCGAGGCCGAGGTTAGAGGGTTTTTTACGAATCTATTACAAGATGTAGAATTAATTGGTTTATTAAGTTTGGGTGTTTCTTTTTTAGGTTCTGGTTTAGAAATTCCCAATATTTTACGATCTAAATATCTCATGATGGCTCTTTCTCTTTCCTCTACACTTTCCATGGTCGTTTGATTTACCCATTCAAGATCATCAATAGGTATGCCATCTAAGATTTTAGCCAACTTAGGTAAAATTTTTACTTTTTCAGTATTGATTTTTGATCTAAGTTCCCGTGACATGTTGTTACGAAAGTGTTCTACTAAATGTATAGTAGCAACATGGAGACCAGCAAGTCTTCCTCGCCAATGATCAAAGTAGGCTCTAAAATAGGTGAATTTGGAATTTTTTAGAGATGAAGATTTAAATTGAAAATAGAACATATCACAAACTACAGTATTCCATTCTCTTTCTAGAAACGGGTTTCCATAACTTCGAATCCCATAGTTTTCTTTAGTTCATGTTGCCAGGTACAACACCAGTCTGATTCTTGAATTAGTTGGTAAAATAATTCACCAGCCTCTTTATCATCGGGAACCAATTTAGCAACTCTTTCACGGAATTCTTTTAAGAATTAGAGTGGAGAACGATCATCATTTTTTGGACCTTTATATGGGTCAACTTTACAAGCTTTTTCTTGCATTCTTTGGAGAGCTTTATTTGTACCTGAATTATAAGGGGTACTTTTCGCATAATTTGGAGGTGGTCGAGTGTGAGTACGAGTATTTGAGTTTTATTTTTTAGAACGATTTTTTCTCGAAATTCTACTACAATCAGTTTCTTCAGCAGTGTCTTCTTCAGAAGAATTTTTACGAGATGTGGAACCACTTCCGGGGATATAAATTTCATTAGTGGGTGTTGTCACTTCTCTAATATATGTCCTGTGTTTAGGTTTTTGTTCTGTTCATTCGGGGTACTAGAATTTTTTCCTCTATGACTAAGGAGTTATAATTCTCTTTCTCTTTCTTCTCTTTCTTTGGCCGAGAGATAACGACGATAATTAATTTTGTCCTCATTCGGTGAATTTTCAACAATTAATGGGGGTGCATTGGGAAAAGCGGGAGGTGCAACCGGTTGTTGCATATTTCATAAAATTAGTTGAAGGGTATCCTCAATACGCCATAGTCGTTTGTCAAAACCTTGGACCTCTTCTTTAACTTTACTTATGTTCGAGTCGTTATTTTCTATCATGGCTTTGAGAGATTGGTTATGGGTTTGGAGAGAATCCATATTTTCTTTTACCTCAAGAACCGTTTTTTGCATAACACAAATGTCGTCTCCCATAGCTTGGACATCATCTCCTAGATCTTTGATGTGTTTAGGGATACTTTCTAATTTTTCAATTGAGCATTTAAATCTCTAATTTGGTTTCGGTGATCGGTAACTTGTTTTTCAACAGTTTCTGGTTTGGGAGGATTAGAGTCCTCGTCGATCGCGTGGGCAACTTTGTACCAAACACCTTCAGAATTAATTAGGTAAATATATCTACGAGTTTGACGTAATTTGTGATCTTTACCTCCTAAAACTACAGTTTGAGTAGAGATAGGGTTGTCATCTAATTCTTCTCATCACCTTTCATTACTTGGGATTGTTCAAGGTCATACCATTTTCCTTGATACTCAAAGACACTTTCTTTTTCAAACGCTCTAACATTAGTTTCAGCTGAAGTAGCCATTGTTGGGGTAGTGATTGAACGTGGGGATAGTAAACCAAAAAGGATGAAGTGAAAGATTAGGAAAAATGTGGTATGCCAAATTGGTTTTTACCAGTTATACGAGTTTTGGTTTTTTATTGGCACCCTCAATTTTTAAATCAATTACTTACCTGGATTGATTCCTAAAGTACGTAACAAGATACCACACACATGGTATCTGAAGACGAAAACATTGATAAAATACATGTTTTACCCGTGAGTGAATGAAGATGAAATTTGAAAGAATTGTCGAAATAAAAATGTCGAAGTAAAAACTAATCAGAAATTTTAAATATTAAATTGATATTTCCCCACAGCGAGATATTCCAAAATTCACTGTGGGGGAGAAAAACTGGGAGGGATAAGCCCAAGGTTTTTTCTCGCCAAACTCGTGTGCTATTTCATTATAAAAATCTAAAAGATCAAAAATTACACCATTTTCTTTCCTCATTTTTCCCTTATTTTCTCGGAACTTTCTACCCCATTTTGAAAACCTACATCCTCAGCCACCGAATTCTCCTACCATACGTGACCATATTAGCCGGACATATTGTTAAACAAAATAATTACGAGTGAACAAAAAATACCGGTTTATTTGGAAATAGAAAAAACATACCTTTGTTTTTTAAGAAACAGTAATATTCATATTGCAGAATTGGATGAAGTATTTCGAGACGGACAAAATATTAACAAAATAAGAAAAACAAGATGAAGTAATGACCAGGTTTCATCAAAGTGAATTTTTTTATACAATGTTAAAAGTAAAATTACAACAAGAAATTTTGTAGGTCTTACTAAAGTGAAGGTACCAAACGGAGTGATTTCTTCTTATCTTGAAAACTAAGAGCTAGCCCAAAAGTTCACAAGAGAAGGAGAAATCACCATATCTACTTCCATTTCCGATAGCAAGTTAACAAAAGAAACAAGCCACGAGCAGAAATGGAAGATGATATTGAAAAAAAACGTCAGATAATGAAACTCCATTCTTCAGAGAAGAATGTAATAAATTATCTGGTTTCAAAATTTTACGGATACTTCACATATATACTCAAAGCTCTGAAAAATATAGGTAATAGTAATATGACGGACAAAGTTTAACTGCCTAATGAAAATGAGGTATAAATGTTGACTGAACTATTATAAAGTAAATCATGTATGACCTTGACATGAAAAACCTGATTCCAAAAAGAATTACTAGCTAAAAAAAATCAGAAAAGAATTTTCACTTTCTCCACGTGTCCTATGACACAGAGTTGTTTTTTCTATATGTGTATGAAATGCTGTATTTTTGAGACATGAGTACCTATAGCATGATGAAACTGCTTAGTTTCTGAACTCTTACTTTGCCCAGTACTCAAATTTTTTCTCACCCTTTCATTTCTTATTCTCACTCCTTCATTTCTTTTTCTCCCATCTCAATTTCTTTTTGACTCCTAATTTTTTTTTTTATGTTAAATCATTCTTCAATTTTCTCTATTCCTCTAAATGTTGTATTTTTTTTCACTTATTTTAATTTTTTAAATTCTCTTTGCCTAACAGAAATTTGACCCAGAAAACCACAGGTTTAATTGACCTGAAGTCAAACACAGCATTTGTACACTTTGAGCAAAATGGTATATTGCGCAACATAGAAGGAAAGTGAACAATTCGTAACAAGTGCAATATTTACCAGCATGAATTGCAGGTGAGTGTGGTAATCGCCCGAGTTATTGAGTGCACATTCTGACCAAGTTGCGCATACAATATTTTTTGGAACAAATGTGAGAATGCTGTATTTGAGCCTGGTAGAATTAATCAGGGAAAATGAGTGACAAAATCAAAGAACTGAAGGTGAAAAAAGTTTTGAGAAAGGTGAGATAAAAAAAGTAATAGGCAAAAAATTTAAAGAAATATAGAAAAATAAAATCTAAAACATCACCCATCTCCCAGTACCCATAGAAAATTCTTATTTTTAACTGATGTATAGGCTAATCAAATTATCAATGAAATTGAAAAAACAATTAAACGATGAAAACAAATGAATGAAAACTCTCACATTCTAGCATCTAATTCTTGTAGCCTAGTTGATAGAGTGACTGTCTTCCAACTTATAGGTTGAGGGTTCAAATCCCTAATGTTGGAAAAGAAATTTAAAAAAAAAATGAAAATAATAAATTTAATTAAATGGCTGGAATAAGCCATTGAAAGGTGTGGGGATACTAAGGAACCAATTAACGTGAGAAAATAAATTAAGGAGTGAAAAAAAGAAATTAAGTAGTGAGAAAAGGAAATGAAGGAGTGAGGTAAATGGGTTGTGTAAGTAAAAGTTGTGAAATTGGCCACTTACGCTAAGCCTTTGATGCCTTAAAAATACAGCAATTCATGCACATGTTGCAAAATAGTATATTACTGACTTCAATCATCTAGTACGGGGATACCCAGTTAAACACAAATTTGTGCCAACAATATTCACCTACGGTCGTAAAATGGACATCAGTTTCATTAGATTTCACTAGATTTCACAGCAACGTATTTATATGGCTTGAAATTCGTAGGAAAATGAGACTGAAAACAGACGAAAAAAGACTTATTGCACAATGGGTGGCCAGTGAGAATTGTGTAAATTGGGCACTTTTGTCAAGTTTAGATTCTTGAAAAATACAGCAATTTGTACCCATGTTGAAAGAAATATTGTACACAACTCGGTTAGAGACAAGCATCTATGTTTAAAATTGGTCAGAGGATTTCAATTTCATTCCTTTCAACTATAAATATAGGTAATATACTTATAAAAGTTGGAAACTTTTTCACCCGTCAGTTCGTTTTGACAATAAGGTAAGCTAAATTTATGAGGATCCCATAGCCCTCATTTGAATTTAAGTCAGCTTTTCTAGTCTGTCTGTCTCATTGATTTTCTGTTGTTAATGATTATTTAATTTTCACAAGCATCCAAATATTATGTTTTTCGTGTAAGGTTTTTTGAATATCTACTGCATTATTATCATCATATTGTTACTGACTTGAATACAAAGAGAAAAAACCATCACACCTGCTCTCGGTGTCTCCTTTCTCGTTATTATTGTCGTTCAACTTCGAACCTCCTCCAACTAATATTACTAAATGCATGTTTCATAAAACTCGTTTTTCTATCTCCAAATTTTTTGAACTAGCGGTAATTTGTTTCTTTTGTTTTTTGATCTTTCATCAGACGGTTTCTTGGGTGCAGCGAAGAAATGGTGACCAAGCTTTTGGCAGTGCTTGCAGTCGCGACAAATTAAGTGCAATTCGTTAGTTTTTCGCCTGCAATTCAAGGTCACTTAGGCGCTTACAGGTCTGTTATTCGGGTGGCGTCGGGAAAACTGTTAGACCATAAAATAGGAATCACTGACCCAATGCGACGTCTCGAAGCACGCGCATATTTCGAAGTAAATAACCTTTCGTGGAAACAACAGCTGGAACATGAGAGTAATTTAATACATCGAACCACTTCCCTCATCCGGCTGGTGCTTTAGAAAATAAATAAATAAATAAATAGGAGAAAAAAAGAAGTATATGTACGAATACATTCCTTCTTATAGGAGAATGGAAGAATGAGCCTTTAAGAAGCAGATGCTAGACTAAGGTAATATTCAAAATGTAGCCTAGCAATGAGTTTTTATTAGTGAAAAAAAAAAAGAAAAAATGAAAAAATGAAAAAATGAAAAAAAAAAGAAGAAAAGAGAAAAGAGAACGCTGAAAGTACAAGAACATCGACGCAACTGTAGAAAACTTGCTGCAAAATTATAGCCATATAATTAAACGAATCGAGTAAAAAAGTTCCAAATTTAATTCGCCCTTGAGGATTGATGGAAGTCTCATTAGTTAGCACAAAAAATGCAGGTTTTCATGACATGTCGATGCAGAAGTGACACTGTCTGCAACCTCTGGACTCGAAGCAGTCTAAATTTGTTGCGCTGCAAACGAATACACTGACTTATAGTGCCTCGAATCTCGATAATAACGAAATTAGAAAAAATGTTGTGCAATGAATTTCTGGCAGACACTGGACATTTCACCAGTAGGTGTCTAATGTGAGGTTTGAAAGAATAGGTACTCGTGGATAGTGTCGAACTTGTTTGTGAATAATGTCTTTGAAATTTCCTTAAAACTAATTAAATCTTTGTAATTTCGTATCAAAATCGAAATTATAGATTCATAACTGCACGTTTGCTCATGGAAGAGAATGTGAATTGACTTTTTTTTTTTAATTTTACGTTTTAATATCGAACAGAACTCGTTCAACAAAATCGTAAATACGGCAGTAGCGAATAAAGAAAAAATTCTAGAAGCGAAATGCTGGAAAAGGCCCATTTCAAGTCCAAGACGCAGAACTTTTTATAAGGCTTCGAAGGGCCAAAAAGCCTATTTAGCAAAAAAACAAGGTGTTAGTTAATTTTAATCTGGAACACATTTTTATTTTCATTACAGGGTAAAAACGAAAGTGTGAAGGCGGCCGGCAAAGTGCAAATATAGGTGCGAAGGAGAGAGAAAGAAGAAAAATGTGTCCATGTCAATAGGTGTGCGGTTGTGTGCGTGCCCATGGCCCAAGAGATCTTTTATTTTCAGATTTTATTGTGTAGGTAATACTTTAATGTATCATTCGACATGTTTTTTGAGGCACTGAATTTGATATTAATTTTATCATTAGATCCACTCTTACACCTAATCAGGCCCAAAAAGGGAAGAAGTTTTCATTTTCAGATTTTATTATGCAATATATATATATATATATATATATATGCATAAATGAGGACTACATTTCGTGAAAATTTCAGTCTTATCCCTTTTTAGTTTATTCAAAACGGTGAAAATAAAATTTTCTCAAGTAAATATTTTTTTCTAGTTTTCTGAAGAACTTCTGAACTAATAGACACAAAATCTTTATGAGACTTGCAACAATATAAAGACAAACTATCTCGAGAATTTTACCCTGATTTCATTTGTCATTTTCTCAAAATCCTGGAAAAATGGCCAAATTTTGACTTTTTGTATTATATTGTGTAGTATATCATTGGGTATGTTTTTTTACACGCTTTTATTCTACTCACTCAATTCGTTGAAGTACACTGGATGACCAACATCAGCGCTACTTTCACGTGTTGCGACACACGCACACATACACACATATCCGTTTTTATCTTTTGTTTGTTACTGTATCGGAAAAAAAAGTGAGAAATTTTATTTTCTCTTTCGCCGTTATTTTCTTCTTCAAATTATAAAAGCATATTTTTTAAAAACTCGTTTTTACCCTAACGTCATTTTTTCATTTGACTTTTTCTTTGACCCACAGTAACTTCAAAAAGGGTGACAAATTTTGACTTTTCATGTTAGATATATTGTGTAATATATTGTCAGGTGTGTTATTTTATGTGCTGAATTCAGAAATTAGATGAGTAGATTTTCATAGAAAACGTGCTTAAAAAATGAAAAAACATGGTCGATTGTTTTCGAAGATCTTCTAAAAGAGCTTTGACCGCCAGAGGAGTGAACCAAATGTAGAATATCGCATCAAATGCGGAATATCGCCTTCAAAACTCCATTTACTTATGTAAATTTTATTTTACCGACTTGGTATCTCCTAGAAGACACCACCTCAGTATAATTGTGTATTTTAAAAATAATGCGTGAAACAGGTGAGAAGTCGGAAAGAAGGTGATCTCGATTGCCTATACTTGAATGCAAGAATTGCATCACACGCCTTCAGCTCGTGCTGCAATAATCAGGCTCGATTTGCAGTCGCCTCCTTTGAAAGGTGAAAAAAGCAAAATACCACTTACGAACAAAGAATTATGTAGGTAGAAAATAAATATTTTTTAATAATGTATTCGTAATTTCATGACTTCACTCTCTCTAAGCTAATTATGACAGGTTCTAAATTTTCGGATCTGGTTTTTCTGTTACATCGGTGGAACGAATTAAGCTGCAATTTTTTTTTTATATGATTTTTGTAACATAGCACAAATTTGATATTTTAATATACCCGTTGATGTTTCGACAAACGACTAGATTGTCGGTGCCAGTTTTCTTTCGGTTTTCAAGAAAATAGCGTATTAAGCTATAACCTGCCGTTTCAATTTTCTTTCGTATTTCAAGAATCTCGGTCTGGTACCAATATCTTCAACATGCCGCCTCGATATGTTTCACCCTCTCCAGCACAGCAGCACTTAACGGTCACTTCTGTCGGCGGCCACCTTTTCGTGAAGACAGAAAAACGAAAACCCTACCCCAACAACTATGCGGATAATTACGTACGCACATCGAATACCAAAAAAAAAAAAAAAAGTAACCATCGTCACACCGTGGCCGTACAATAGAAATGCTCAACACGCAACGCTTCAACCTCGTAAAAGTACATCTCGTTTCACTCCCTCGACTCCATATAAGTTAACCGTATTAAATATCTGCGAGTGTTCATTCGAAGAGGGTAAATATCTCACGGTGTGAAGGCACAATTCGAAACTAGTATTCAAGGTCAGACACGCACAGCCTAATAACGAGAAAAGAGAAAAACGAAAAACACAGCAAGGAGACTAGAAATAGAAAGACTGAAACAAAAACCCATTTTGAGTGCAATGAAAATACGACGCGTATTTTGTTCTTCCATAACGGTGTGAAACAGTATTTTAGGCCAATTTTTGGGCGTACAGTAATGAATTCGGTAGTTACAGTATGTCGCCCAAATTTAATTCCTAACGATTAATATTTGTGATCGACGAAATGTGGTTTTAAGTTGAAACAAAACAAAACAAAACAAAAAGTGTGTAGAATGAAGAGAAGATAGAGTAAAGAAATAGAAAAACAGGTTGTAAAGAAGTACGCTGTAACGGTTGCAAGCTATTCGTCACTTCCTGCGTGTTCCGGCGTGTTTGTACTGTTAAGAAAAATTGACACAAAAATAATTACGACGATAACGATTCAATGCAGGAAATTATTAGTGAATCATTGACATTTAAGATCGAATTGAAAACTGACGACTTAGACGAAGTCAATGACAAGGCTTTCTGAAAAAAAAAAAAAAAAAGTTTTAGCGAGCTCATTACGAATATCAGGTTCTAAGCATTTTAGAAACAGAGCAGTCAGCAGGCCGTTCCAAGGTTACAGGGTTATTTTTCTTGGGTTCACCATTATTTCAAAATACTCCTTCATCCTTAGTCGGTGTTTGCTAGGTTCAAGCAAGATCATCATTCTGCATATTTTTTGTTAACCTTTTTCCCTCCGTTCGACCAAACTTGTGGCTTCAAACATGGATTTAGGTTGAGTTTGGATTCCCTCCCAAGGTTCACCCGTTCAGCCGACCCGATTAAATAAAGTCAATTCCGATAAACATACGATGTTGTAAATGGCAAATAATCAATTCGAGCTATTGGGAATTTATCATTGCAGCAGGAGCGTGGGGTCCTTTACCATTATATGATCAAGAGATACAATTGATATAAGATTTTACTCGCTTCGAACTTCTTGAGACAAATACTTGAAATATTAAAGGAAAACCTGTGGAAATTCAAGTTTCGTGGTAACTATCAGAGCTTAAAATATACAGAATATTTGAAATAATTTTTTAAACAAACTTGAGAAGCTTATCTTTTAAAAATTTGTTTTTAATTTAAACTTATTTTTTGTTTGACTTTAGCTTCATACGAAATGAACATTATTTTTTTGCGGACGGTTGGCTGCAGTATTGGTATCCTATACTATAATAGGGGCAATAATTGTATGTATGTGGGTGTGTATGTATGTATGTAACTGCGTTCTGAAGAACTAGACAAACAATGTTATTGAAATTCACAGAAAAAAGATTTTTTGGTACAAAAAACGATCTAAATAGTTCCCAAGTCTGAGAAAATTCGTTGAACAGAAATATGAGCATCTCAATTTATCCATTAATTCAGTAAGCGATTACAACGAATGATGAAAAATTTGCCTGGCTAAAAGTAACGAATAGATACCTAAGGTTTTATTAGAAAATTTTGGTAGGCCTAAGCTGTGTATTATTAGGTCTGGCATCGCTGTTGCCAAAAACCTATTACAATCACAAATTATTTTTTTTTTTTTCATCTGATTTTAAATTTTGTTCTGTCGAAAAGTTGAAATAAAAAATTATTTATTTTGTCATTAGTTTATTAGTTTTCTGTTGCTTTGTCTTATCCATTTGAGTAAATTCCATCACATGTGAAATTAGTTCAAGTTCAAAAATCAGTTGCTTGAACTTGAGTGTACTTGCATACTTGGCCAACATATAAGTGGACTGTCTTGATTCGGGTAATTTTGTTATTTTATTATTATTCTATGTTTCCTAGTTTCATTCTTTTTTCATTATAGATTCAAAGGCCAAACCTCTTGCAGTTTTGAATCAAAATAGCTTGTTATGATTTATGACTAAAGAAGTAATGAATTTACAGTTGCAATCTCTAATTTCATTCTTGAGAATTGAGATATGTTATAAAAATATATTTATGAAATTCCCCAGCTTGAATTAAATCAACATAATTTTTTCTAATTTCCACATCCGAGCAAAGTTCAGTGAACCAGGTGTTATTTTAAAATCGCAGTAATGAGTAGAATTAAGACTCTTTACTAGCTGATATGCGCATGAGGGTGATAGAAGATGAACGTCCATTTTGTGTTATTATGTATATAGTAATAATAAACAATGTAAAATTCCTTAAAAAAACAAACAAAAAAAGATGGTGGCTCATCTATTAGCTCAAGCTTATACCTGCTAATTAAAGCTTTAGATTGGTATTCATAGATGACACTTAGGGTTTAACTTACCTAAGGGTCCCCTTAAAACCTATATTTCTCATTTCTTAACAAAACTAATTTTTTTTGTAGTTTTGCTATAGCAGTAGTTTATCTCAAGGAAGCTACGTTTCTCATCATTCTCAGCTGAACTTTTTTTTTTTACAGCTTTACATTAGTTTAAAAAGTAAAAACGAGTTTTAAAAAATACGCTTTTATAATTTGAAGAAGAAAATAACAGCGAAAGAGAAAATAAAATTTCTCACTTTTTTTTCCTAGACAAAAACGAACAAAAATTGAAAAAACAACTGATAAAAATGGATATAAGTGTATGTGTGCGTGTGTCGCAACATGTGAAAGCAGCGCTGAAGTTGGTCATCTGGTGTACTTCAACAAATTGAGTGAGTAGAATAAAAGCGTATAAAAATAGACCCTTAGGTAAGTGAACCCTAAGTATCATCTATGAATACGGGCCTAAGTAGAATAAAAGCTTAACTATCATTATAATAAACATAAAACCCGTTTTTTTAAGACAAAATTCAATGAAAATTATTTAGACAAAATTTGAGGTCCATGCGCCAACTACAAATGTTTCATTGTTTCCATCCTAATAATGAATTGATCAGTGTTGCCAGGTCAGTACAAGCCAAAGTGCCGCGAAGCGGTGCTTAATGGCTTGTACTAATATATAAAAAAAAAATTTTTGTATGTGCAATCTTAATGAACCTAGGAAGGTTCTAGGCTTGGTTTTATTATTTTATCACTTCAGAAAACTTATTTATAAAGGAAAATCAATGAGGGCTGGATTAATAGTGCTGCGTGTATATAAAGCAAATAGAGGAAAAATATTATGCAAACTTACTAGTGTTTCGTTTAGTGGGCTTTTCCTAGTTCTGAATTTACATCATCATACATGTTTTTTGAGGCGCTAAATTCTAATTTGTTACTCATTTTATCTTTTAACCCATTTGTCAATCCTCATGGGATCTAAAAAAAGGAAGAATTTTTTATTTTTACATTTTAATGCATAATTTATCACTTGACGTATATTTTGAGGCACTGAATTTGAATTTGATGTTACCCAACAATTATTTATCACATTGCCGAGTCCTTCTATAGTGGAATATGATCCATATTTGTAAATCACAAATGACATGTGACCTCACAAAAAAACATCCAATGTGTTGAGATCAAAGGAAAAAATTACCTATGGTCAATTAAAGCATGTTCAAATAGGTACTGAGTCATGGCTACTGACGGTTATTTTGAGCGATTTAGTTGATAATCTTTATTTTACTTATTAATAATTACATTATTTTGATTTCTTACCTGTATTTTCTTTTATTTATTAATTATTTTATTTTTGAATTTTGGTGCAATGTAAATGACGAATCTTATGACAATTTTACCTTACTCTTCACTTTATCACGCACTACAATGTTGATTTCCTATATTGCATGTTAATACAAATAATCCTGTAGGGCTGGTTAATGAAAAATTTTTAAATCTAATCATAATGTCAAATCTATCAAACTATCATAAATTCGTCGCTGTAGCATTGATTCTTGGGTATCCATTGTGGTATAATTGCATTATAGTAACTTAGTAAGTTAGATGAAAAATTTTCGTCGTCGTTAGTCAGATTTTTGAAAAGTTTTTTCATTTGCCAACCGGTGTTGTAACCTCGCAGTACAATTTATTGTGAATTTCCTTGGCACCTCAACAAACGTAATTTTTGCTTACTATTGTTGACCAAAGGCAGAACTAGAAGTACTGGGGACCTGGGGATTTTTCCAAGGAGGTCCTGCAACTAAAATCGTCCAGTCCGGAAAATAATGGCGATAGCAGCAGAGTAATAAACTGACACTGACTCGATATTTTCTGAAAAATCTGACGAAATCGAGTATCTAATCGATAAACGTACTTTCGGTAGCAACCCCTGCCGAACATTATCCTTTATCCACCAAGTAAGACAGTACGCGTCCATTACCGCCAACGATTTTAAAATTGGCAATAAAATTGTTCTCAAATAGCCAGTATCTCGTTTTGGTGCACCGTGTCGACTGCGTATGTGAAAACGTCAACAAAGTAAAAATAGGTAAATACCGAACCGAGAAGGCAACGTACAAGGGATGCGAAAATGATTTTTTTTTTCCTCTCTGTTTTCATTCTTTTCAGTTTTCACAATAATGTACGAAGGTTAAGCTGGTGGGGATGTATTTTTGGTTGCAAAATACCAACTATATTGCTAATCGCTGCCACAGGACGAATGCAAAAAGGGGTCGTAAAATCTGGTCGAAGGACGAATATGCGTAGTTCTGAGAATTTTGTATACAAACTATCCGGAGAGAGCGAAAAATAGCGTAGGTTT
Organism: Ericerus pela; assembly: GCA_011428145.1. Classification (NCBI taxonomy): domain Eukaryota; kingdom Metazoa; phylum Arthropoda; class Insecta; order Hemiptera; family Coccidae; genus Ericerus; species Ericerus pela. Next base: position 81,793 of record WOFM01000136.1, on the reverse strand, counting down.
TTGAGAAAAATGACAACATGAATGTCGTTTCGCTCTACCAAAATGCCGAACCTTTGACTGAATCAAGCGTAAAAAATGTGTGCTATACAATGAAGGTATTGGTGGCTCTGTGCTAAAACACGAAATGAACCCACGAATAGACTAAACGAAAAGAAAGAAAGAAAAAAAATACATGGCACCAAAAACTTACCTATCTCAGTTGGTATTTTATCTATAATAATGAAAGTCGGTCGATTTCTTCTTAGAATATAAAAATGTAGTTGGTAGATTGATGTTGATTAATTTTTCCACATATACGGGGAATGTATACGCATTAAATGTAACAATTACGAACACTTTAGGGGGCTTAACAATGAACGTTCATCTTTACACGGCATACTTACGTCTGCCATATTACGCATCAAGTAATAATAGGATTTGAAGGTTAAAAATTAATTATTTAATTTCAGTTCTCGATACGAACGGTCGACGTTATTACTGACCATTAGGTATAATGACATCTTTAATTTTGATAAAAAGTTGAAGAGAACTTGACAAGCAAATTTCTATGCACCAAGATAAAAAAGGGGAACCGCAATTAAGGAGCAAGAATGATCTGTTTCGATGCCGCTAAGGAAATTTATCTATGTTTTATCTTCTATCATCTATCTATCTATATTAATAAAACTCAAAATAGCTATGTTTGTTCATCCATAACTTCAGAAGTGAAGAAATTTTCAGGATTAATTTGTGTTTTTAGATGAATGTTTGAAGCTATCGTCGAAGTCTCTAACCTCTTCGAGCAAGGGCGTATATAGCTTCGTTGTAAGGGGGGTCTACACGTTTTCGGTGGTCTCTTCTGACTCCGAACTCGCAATAAAAAATCGCCAAAACTGATGAAAATACACAATTTTTAAAGGTCAAGTCTTTTTCTTCTTAGCTAAGGGTGTGTCCAGACCCCCAGGACCACCCTTATCTGCGCTCTTGCTTCAAGAGCAAAAATGTTAATTTTCATCAAAATTCATCATTTACATTTTCTCGTAGCAATAACTTACATTTTACAAAGATAAACACAAGCAAACAGAAATAAATAAAAGAAACAAAAAAAAACTAATCTCAACTCCCTCTTTCAATATATATATATACTTATATATCATGGGAACATACTGAAAATAAAATATCATGAAAACTGTAATTGATAGAAAGCTAAAATATTTTGGAGACATTTACGTACGTTATCTGAAGGTTGCCTGAAATTTTGCTTGAAATCGTACTTTTATTTCTCGAGATATTGCCAAAATTCTGTTCATATCCCCAAAATTTATTAAATTTTTGTCATTAAAAATCACTGGATAAAAAGGACCGTTTTACATGGTGATGCCTGCAAACAACCAAATTCACCGCTCTATAATTATTTAATTATTGTATGAAATTTTGTTCATAAATTAAGTTTATTTAATCGTATATATAATGACCTCATTTTGGTGGATTCGTTGAAAACAATATCTTACCCGCAATCATAGTTGAGTCAAATCTGTACCTATTTCTCTCTTTGTAATTTTATTGTTTTTCATTCCTCTACAAACTTTTATATAAATGATTTTATTGACTCTGGGGTAATTCAAAAATGGTGCTATAAAAAGAAAGAATGAATACAAAAAAAAAAAATCAATTCAACTTTTGTAGTATTTGTAGCTATACAGCGAAAATAATGTATAATATGGTAATGTCGTAAACTTGTCATAGAAAACTGGGACCTACCTCTACCTACCCGGTCTTTTGTTTGCGATTTCGAAGTATTTCATTTTGAAAAGATCACCAAAAAGTAGAAAACTTCTTTTCGTGGATCTTTACTAAAGAATTCTTTATCAAAAACGATGCAGGTCATTTTTTTACTATTTCATGTTCGACAGGTCTTTTATTGCCCGACAATAGCATATCGAAAACCAGGATCATTACAGAATTAACCTTCCTCATAAAATGCACTGTATGGCACTTTCATCAGCCGTCATAAACTAAATTGTGTTAAATAACTCTCCGAGGTTCTTTGAAAAAAGAAGAAATTGAGAATTAAACATTAATTAGTATTCGATATCTTGAGTTATGCCCACTGACATTCACTTATTGAAAGCGCAATAGAAAGAGTTTACCGTAGAAGAAAACCAATGGTCCAACCGTCCAGACGATATTCATTGGTTAAGATATCGGATATCTTTACATGTTCAGAATTTAGATTTATTTATTCATCTATTTTCACTTATAGCCCTCAACAGCTTGAAACCAATTATACTCGAGAGGGAATAAGAATAAACTAAGCTCAAACTCTGACCATCAGAATGGATGTAATAGATGGAATCATTATTGGATACAAAAGGATTGAAATTTTCAATATAAAACGTTCTCGTCGTAAACAAATTCTTCTATCTAATAAGAAGTTACCTATTTTGTGAACAGTTCATTTTATTTTTTTAAATAAGTGAATATGAGGCTTGATAATGGTTTTTTTCTCTTCAGTTAATCTAGACTTATTTTATTCAAGATATAATTGCTAAACAAATTAGCTATAGGAAAGAATTTCAATAAAGTCATATTTTTGTCGTCAACCGAATTCTTCCAAGCCATGTTCTCTCATAAATGAGAAGAAGCTGTAAATTTTATTATTTCTTGCAATAAAATGCCATATTCTTCTCCAAATTTTAAGTAAGTACGAGTACCCATGTTTTTCAGTGCGGTTGAAATTGAAAATCATTTTTCTAAAATTGTCGCGTAGGCTTATTTAAAAGCCAAAGAACCGTCTAGAAAAGAAGGTACTTCAAAATACTTTTGCTTCGAAATCCTTTTGCTCCTTTGTATCTTTCGCATATAATATATGTATAAAATGCAAAAACAAATACAGTGCTGGAAGAAAACCCTTTATCTGCGACAAAGGTGAAAGAAGACTTCGTCCCGCAGGGTAGGATAAAATGTATACCCCGACTTTAAAGGACAAAGGACAAGTTATTTCAATTGTGTTAAATTTAAGTGTAAATAATTAAAAATTAATGCATTTGGGTCCGCCGTAGCGAAATTCACCCTAGTAAATTATTCAAAAATTTACTCACTCGGCACCAGAAAACGTTAGAAATTTTTCTTATTCAATCCAGACATTTTATCTCACTCAGTATGATTTCAGGAACGGCACTGTCTTGTCTGTCTTATTGAATTTTAAGCTACTGCAATTACTCAATTTTACGAACATAGGAAGAACCGCGAATTTACTTTTTCATGCGTAAAAAAAGGATGAAAGACAAAAAAAGGATTGATCCACCAAATTAACTCGTATACGTAACGTATATTTGGATAATAAGTTTCACAAAAACAAATAAGATTTCGAAATAGTTCAGAGATAAAAATAAATTAAAGAGCTATCAGTTTTTCTAATTGCTAGATATTGAAAATAATATGTCTCTTGTCTATATGAACTCCAATCCTGAAAAGGAACCAGTTTTGCCTCCTCTAAAGAATTATTGGAATAAAGGATTTCCCTAGTGCTTGGAGTGTCATTGCTTTCCTCCAAAGAGTGACGAATGGAATATAATGTTTCACTGACTTTTGTTTCTTCAGTTTTTATGCAAATTTTCACTGCTGCTACCTTCAATGGTTCCTTCCAGTTAGTGTCCTTAAACTGGAGCAATGAGGCCATTGAGGAGGTTTTGAATCCTCCATTTAGAACATGAAAAAATATCGAAAATAAGACGAGTTTCCAATAATTGTTGGTTTCAAAAGCTTTTTCTTTAATTTTAATATTTTCAGATCTGGACCTCTTCGTAAAAAATTCGAAAATTTCGATTACGTTGCTGAATGGAGCAGGCGCATACCTACCTAGGATTTTTCTCTGGAAAGAGCTGAGAAGAATTTTGTGGAATACCTTGTCGTGAGAGATATTCTCACCAGAAGGAAATTCTACAGAATTTAAGCGTGTTCAGCCACTTCATACGAATGTATGGGCAAGCCAAAACCAAACCGAACACTGGCGATTTTAGAGCCGGTTCTGTGAGTTTTTATACAGGTTTTGGCGCGTGCACACAAACACACGTACGTAGTAAAATACGTCCGTTGTTAAGTACGGCCAGGTCGCATCATCCCCTAATATCGTAGGTGACGGCTGGCCGGTTCGTGTACGAATCGTGACATTGATTGATGGATGACGTCACGATTCGGTACTCGTACATTACCTGCAAGTATTCGCAGGTAATTACGATCGAACGTAATTTTGTGTGTTCGTTTAACGTCGCAAGGACGATAAGTTGCCTGCCCTATGGGGCGGCGACTGTCGTCAAGGGGTCCGAGCCCCTATACCTCATACCGATGAGTCCCCACAAATTTATATAAAATTTAATTTTTTTTTTTTTTAACTCTCGTCATCACCCTTTTCCACTGTCCACACACGTTACCCTCCATCTCAATCATATAGACGTGGTGTTGATTGGAGTCCTTCGGGAAACGCCATCCACGCAAAAAACCCCGCCAAAAAACAATCAAACATAGAGGAGAATGAGTAAAAAAAATTATGAAGTGGAAGTAGTTTTAGAATCATGAAGATTACTCAAAAAGGTATAATTTACAAAAATAATATTTTTTCACAAATAAAACTCGCCCCCAAGGCATATAGGGTACGCTACTGGTGTAAATGAGCAAATTGAAAATTAGAACCCGATCTAAACTTTATACTTCCTCGTACATTACATAGTTGATAGATTTTTCTCTTTTTTTGGAGTTCCAGCACTGCAAGCCATCCCTTTGGGTACGTAACTAAAATCGAGATGTTAGGCTTCCAGATGGCTCAAAGAGGATTTTTGATATGATTGGTGAAAACAGGGGAGTATGATCACTACAGAACTAAGAATCAGCTGTTTTTTTAGTGCATCCTCCTCCGAGTGTTACTTCTTACAAGTAATTCTGCCAGCTTGGCACCTATTGATGACATGATGGTGGTGAAGAAACAAGGTATTATTCACATCATTACATCCTATACATTTTGTCGAGGGTATTTGAACATTGCAAATCCATCATATCCTATTACATTATTGTTATTGAAATAAAGTTTCAAAAACTTGTTCAGTTTAAAAGAAAAAAGCTCTTTTTGGTGCTTTAGGTGGATCAGATAGACGTGGGGGAAAAACTCTGTGTGGCTAATCAAAAATTTGGCATCAGTTTTTGCCTAAAATTTTTGGCAATATTTACTCTTATTTTCTTCTCTTGATTGAATTTTTTCATTTTTTTAAGTTTAGCAGGTGGACAAGTACACCATCCTCAACCCAAAATCTCATATATATTCACGAAATTTATGAAAAAATACAGCTGCAGACATTTATTTTCATATTCAAGAGTATAAACCAATTGGAATTTGGTCTATAATGAACTGGAGTGAAAAAACTGGTTTAACTTTTAAAACTTTTATCCTTCATCAACACAGTTAATTTCATTGTCTCATATCTCTATCAGTTTTTAATCAATTCTCAAGAACCAAAAAGCATTTTGTAGCCAACTGTATGCCGATTAACGATATTGCCCCATAAATATTGTATTGGTTATATATGAGTCAAGGAAAGTTAATATCAGAATTGCCCCAGATATAGGGCACTTCCAACACTCAGAGGTTAAATTACGTTTTTCCTTATAACTTGAAAGGTTAAGATTTGATTTTTTTGTTTCACACATCAAATTGTAGAAGATAAAACAAGCTTCATATGTCTGGATATGAGAACATGGAGGCAACAGAGAGTGATGAAACTGAAAATTTTGCATTTCATTATCAGCATTGCCCCACTTTACCTTAGCTGGTTACAGAAAAAATTATCATCTAGTAAATCTGGATCAGTGAAATTAACAACAAATTCGCATGTGGATTAATACAATCAAGGAGTTTATAATGGTGTGATCTAACAACATTAAGATGATTTGTGATTAATAGTTCTTCTAGACTTATAGAACATTGTTGAAGTATGAATGTTCATAACAATTATGACCATATTTTGGCATATTTGAATATTGGTTTGTGTTTGAGTGCGAGTAAGCATGTGCTGAGGAATTTGTGGGACAAAGACAATTATAGTAAATGAAAGAGATGGATGATACAAATCCACAGGAATGTGTTATGCATTATGTATGATAATTATACACGGTGTAATAAATTATGTTAATATTTATAATGAATAATAGTGAATGGAAATATTCATTAAAGGGTTGAAAACTTATAAAATACTGCCACCAAATAAAACTCATACACTGACTTCTGAACTTTAAACTTTATCATAAAAATGTGATGTAAAACAGTGTAAGTTCTTTATTGGAGAACTTCTTCTACAATTGCCAGATTGCAGTAAAGAACATTGAAAGCTGATGACTAAATATGATGAATAGGTGATCAAATGAAATACTTCTTATCTGGAGAAGCTCTCAATGTGAAAACTTCTGAGAGATGATAAGTTTTAAAATTAGATGCTTAAGTTTTCTAATGATAGTAAGGAAGATAATGCATGATGACTGTGAAAGACAATAATAATATCAGTATAACACTGTTTCAGATGAACAGGTGTCCATTATTCATAGTATCTGTAGTTCTATCTATCTTTATTTTGATGTAGGTAGTAATATAAATATGAAATATATCATTTAACAACTACATACTTTTGCTTTTATTATTGATAAAAGAAAAGCAAAACTAAAAAAAAGTGTGTTTCAAAGGACATTTGTTGGAAGTAAAACTTCTTACAAAATATTGTGAAAGTAATATCAAATCCAAAATTTGTGTTCCAAAAAACATGCCCACTGATGCAGACAACAAAATATGAGAAGTGAAACTTTGGATTCCCTTTGAAGCTCCTAGGTGGTAAAAAATTATTTGAATGAAAAAAAGAACATCAAACTTGAAATCTGGGCTTCAAAAAACATCACACAACAAATTATAAGGAGTCAAAATTTGGCCCCCTTTTGAAGCTCTGGGGGTTAAGGTATGAGTTGAATGAAAAAATGAGCATCAAATTTGAAATTAATGCCCCAAAAAATATACTCGTTGATGTATCTCTCAATAAAATATAAGACATAAAAATTTGACCCCATTTTGAAGCCCATGGTGGTTGAAAAATGAATTGAACAAAAAAAAATCCTCAAATTTGAAATCAGGGGCTAAAACATACCAGCTGATGTATCATATAACAAAATATGAAAATTCAAAATTTAGCCCCCTTTTGAAGCCCTTGGTGGTCAAGAAATAGGTTGAATGAAAAAATGAGTGTCAAAATCAAAATCAGCACCCCAAAAAATGTACCCACTGATGCATCACAAAATAAACTACAAAAGGAGTATAGATAACAATTCAAAACCCCTTTTTTTATTGGAAGCTTTGCCTTTCTAACCTCAATTTTTTATTTTTCCTTATATTGGAAGTAAACCCAAACCCTTTTTTTCTTTTTTTTCATTATTAGAAAAATCAAATAAGTGCTTCACAGTTCAGTCCAAAAACATAAAATATTTATCAAGCTGGGGAATTTCAGCAATGTATTAATTATAATATTAAATATCTCTGGAATTAACATAAAGACCACAATTTTAAACTCATTAACTCATTAGTCATATCAAGTCTTTCAAAATTCGATAATAAAACCTTTCCTATCACTTACTGTTAGGTGTTAATCACAATTTTTCATAGTTCATTCTTGTTACTACTGCAGGTGGATAGATTGAGATGCTCGTAATTTTCTGTTCAGTGAATTTTTTCAAACCTGGACCAATCCAGATCATTTTGTCTCACCAAAAAGTCTCTATATCCTGTAAACTTAAGGTACATTGTTGGTCTAGTTATCCAGAACTCATATTATAGAATATTCACTTTTTCTCTCAGAATATACTTTTGCACAGTTACCCACCTTAAAACAGTGTGGTTTATAAAAATTGACGTCATAAGTGAATACTTTATAGAATTGTTGGCTCCTTCCACTAAGGCTTTTTATTGGGTGTTGTTATTTCTACCACTTGGGTGAGGAGTTGCTCGGATCTGTACTGAATATGAACGAGATTGCTCGTATTCCCTGAATATTCCTTTATTTTTCGATGTTATCATTATAGTGAGGAAAAATATACGAAAATATTTTATAATATTCACAATGTTTTCATACGAAGATTTCATTCTTGACTTGAATAAAAATAGTATCAGTTTTGACTTTTGATGAAGATAAAAATATTGAGTGTGTTATTGAAAGAGAAGAAAGTTTTGAAAAATTTTCACAAAAGCTGAAAGAAGCCAGCATTTCATTTTCAATCCGTTCATCAAATACTAAAAGTACGTCAATGAATTCTGAAAAGGTATCTTCTACTTACTCAATCAACTTCAGACCTGTCACACACATCAACTAAGCTACGAGTTGGACAGGTACTTGGGCTATTTTAAATATCATGAAGTTTTTTTGGACACCACAAGCTAATATTGTTTTCATAAAATATTCAACTTAAATTCGACATTACATCAATAATCTACAAAATAAATTAGGGTACTTAATTTTTTGGTAAATGTAAATTGAAAAGAGAAAATTCCCACTCCCCAGTCTCCATCAGCTCTAATGATAAAAAAATCTGATAACTGAGACTTGTATTTCTGTACCACTTTGCATGATTCACTGAATAATTTAAAAACAAACTCCTCACCCAAGCTGGTAAAAATAACAACACCCCTCTTTATTAGCTGGTAGGCATGAAGAGATTAGCCACCATCTTGTATTATTATTTTTTTCAGGAATTTTACGTTGTTCATTATTACTATATATATATATATATATATGGTATTTTGAAAAAATTTTATAGGAGGAACTTTGCTTTCATCAAAAGTACTGATGAAATAATTTATCAAGGGAGGTGAGCAAAATTTTTTTGGTGTTTTTTATACTTTAGAAAATTCATACACTTATAAGTAACAGATTTTTGTTTTTCAAAATTTCTTGAGTGTACAGTGCACACGCACGGTTTGGAACACTCCCCCATGTACTTGAGTGTATTTTAGCATATAATCATTCTATTTTTTTTTTATTGGGTATCAGAAAGTAAGGGGTCCAGAGAAATCACATTTTTGCTCCTTTCGGGTCCTGCGCATGCCCCCCTCCCTTTGGCTGCAAGCTTGACCACTCGACAGAACAAAAAGGTGGGTCTTTTCATGATGAAATTGAATTTCTCATCTCAACCAGCTATAAACACATGTAAAGTATGAGAGAGTTGCGACTTGCCAGCATATCGAAAGAACTTTTGCATACGCGCACGTTCCCTTATTAAAATCAGACGATAGTGTTTGTACTCGGCGCACATGAGTGTCCCTGTTCGTCACCTTCCTAACTCGTCCTCTCAGTCAAAACAAAGGCACGTGGCTGAAAATCATTCAACCACGCTCGCAACGGTACTACAGGTGTTCGTAGGTAAACGACGAAGCACTTTCCGTAAAATCGGACCTTATAAAAAAGTACCAACGCTTTAGATGTGCACATTTTTGCAGTAACAGAAAATTAATGACTATATACAGGTATACGTCGCATTTCAACGCTTTCATCATGCAGCATTGCAGCTGGACCCGCGCTACCCGACTGGACACCGCTTCTACGTTTTTAAATTCGCATTGAACCGATCTTAATCGTCTAAACTAAAGAAAGAATTGGTGGAGCAAAAGCGATAAAAAAAAGTGAAAAAAAAAATTAGAAATTAGATTCTTGGTGCACTGTAGGTACCTACAATCACGTACCTATATCGGTAAGTAAGCACATGCTACGGCGAAGCTGGAGTACCTGGGCACATCAATTATTTCGCTTGTTCGGGGGCATACGTTCCGGCTGCAGCACTCCTTCGCATTTGATAACGAATTTAATGTCAGATGTTGAAACGTTAATCCTGCAGTACGCGCCATTTTTTCCAGTAATCATTTTCTATACGCCTTTTCAGTATTCTTGACTCGGCAGTTTTCGCCGCTTGTTATACCTAGCCCATATTATTAAACTAGGTACCTACGTATATTTTATAAAACGAACAAAAAATGAAAAAAAAAAGAAATAGAGAGAGAGCTGCAAGAAAAAAAAAAAGAGAGAAAAAAAAATACCAGAAGAATAGACGAATGGCAGATGTTTACAAGGACTAAATGCAGCCGCTAACGATTGATGGCACGCGACCAAACCGCCTAAGACTTAGGTGCCCCATGATTCTGCACCTGTCCAGGCATAGAAAAGCCAGCTGATATGTGAGTCTTCTTTCGCCTACTGCTGTAGCTACGACAACTTCGAATACTTTTTCAAAATGTTTTCTAATCTTTATCGTTATAATTTCATACCAAGGTAGATATTTACTAAACGTTGGTATGATCACAGGTAGATACTCAAGCAATTTAACCGACTTAACCTATATAGCTACGTTGAATCAGGGTTTATCAGTTTGATGATTCGAAACAAGTCGAAAAGAGGGGATTAAGGTAAAGAAAATTTCACGAAACCAAAAAAAAAAAGTGTTCAGTTTAAATCGAATCCAGATATTCACTATTCAGTTGACTTTTGCTGATGTTGAATTGAAACTGGAAAATGAAAATGTATTTTGCATCCGAGAACGCCCGCATCGTGGCTATATAATATGTGTATTATGTAAATTGGAAACATGAAAGAAAATTAAAAATTAAAAGGTCGAAATTTCTTTTTATCCCCACAATTATTACTCCATCCGATTTTTATCACCTCGGCATTCCTCCAATTTTTGGACACCTTAATTTTTGTTCAGGATTAATTATTGTTTTAAGTAGATTTTATAGAATCTACCTATTGCAGAATGTGGTATGTCACGATTTTTGGAAAATTTCACTATAGCTTTTCAGACCATGGTCTCCAGACCCCACAAACACCCTCCCCTCAAAAGTTTATACTTGTATATGGAATATAACGAAATGGTCAACAAACTGGAGGGCGTATTTCTTTACGAATCGAAGCGAAATTTGGCATCTGTGTACTTTGGCTCCATATCTCGATCAAGTTCGAAGAATCTGCTTAGTTTCAAAATGGCGGCTGTTTGAATTTAGAACTTTTAGAATTCTTTATGAATCATGATAAAATGACGTGTGCATACTTTGGGTCTATGTCTCAGTGAAGTTCGAAGATACGCCAAATCCGCCCATTACTTTTTGAGTTAGAAATTTTTATATGTAACTAATATTCACAAGCCTCCTGCACCTCATCCATTACGCTGAGCTGAAATTTGATGGGGACATTTTTGGTAGACAATTTTAAGCGTAATATTTTATTCTCGAACTTAACTCCACACTTCCGAGTAAAATTGGAAAAACAGAAAACAGTTACGTATTTTCAACCCCCTATGGAGACGCCTAGAAGGTAAGGGTCAGAATCATATAGAAATATAAGACGATCGACTTGGCTCCTCATTAGTAAATTTTTAAAACTCTTGAATCAGGGATAAATTTTGCCGCTGCAGAGTGGTGATTGACCACCCAACATGATTCATCCCATTTGTTTCCATTGAATTTCCATAAAATCAAAGATATCAAACACAATTCCACGTGAAGTGTTGATTGCGAAGAGCTGAAATTTTGAGGAGATTTCAACATACGTCATCTGAAGATTCTGTGAAAATTTGGTTGAAATTGTACGTTGTTTTTGGCGAAATATAGGGAATCTGCTCATAATTGCTGATTTTAGTGATAAGATTGATAAGAATTCAATGAAAATGTGGAATATTAAAAGAATTTTCGCAATATCTCGAGAAAGAAACTTAAAATTTTGGCCAAATTTTTACAGAATCTTCAGATAATATATGTCAAAATCTTCTCAAAATTTCAGGCTTCAGCTCTCCATAATCAACGGTTCTTGCACAGTTGGGATGTACAGTGGTGGTGGAGTGCTAGTGCTTATCAAGTTCTGTCAATTCTGGAAGGTTGTTCATGGAGATTGTTTACATCTTTTTACATATTATTTCCCATAAGGAAAAAAGCATTCATATTTTCTGGAGTTATTTTTGCACAATTGTATATTTTATAACTTACTAGTAACGAGAATAAAACAAAATCTTGTTTTAGTTTTCAAAAATTTTTCTTCTCACATTAAATAATAATTTCCTTTCGTAAATGCTTGTTTTACATCTGAAAACAGTTATCAAACATACATGATCACCCTTGCAGCATTTTAAATTTCTGTCACCAGAATGGGACTTTTTTGTTCTGGACTTCCCAATTGCGTTCGATATCTTTGATTTTATGGAAATTCAATGGAAATAATGGGAAGAATTATGAGGGTGGTCAATCACAACTTTGTGTAGCAATTCGTAGAACTAATTTTGAATTTGAAATTTTTGCCTCAGTGGTTGGACTTGTATATTTTTATAGAACTTAAGTATATGTGATAGCTTTTCACCACGTAATTGGGGAGGGGTCTCGAACATTTTCCACCAATAAAACATTATCTAGAAATGTTTTCACTGTTGTAATGGTTTTTCACTTAATTCTTCTGGGCTAATAATATGAACTGAAATGAGTTTTTATTAAAATTTTTAATAGAAAATTACCAGACAATAACAAATTATACTTACTTATTTGAAACAAGTGAAAGAATGAAGGATGAGTAATATTATTAAAATAAAAAGTGATATAAATGTGATTACTCAATTTTATGGAAAAACCTTTCTGAGAAACTATAAGAAGAGTTTTCACTAGGGATTTTTATAAGCTACAATCTTGTTTTTTCAGAAGCATGAGTTTAATATAAACAAACAAAAGCTAACTTTTTTAGAATCTACAAATTTTTCATGGTTTAACTTTTAGAATGTTGCCTTTTTTACCGATTTCTTCAGAAAGAAGTATTGTGTTTGACCCGTTTTCTAGCAATCTAATGAAATTTTATCTTTCTGCAGTGTTCAATATTCATCATAAAAATACAAATGATGGTTCAAAAACTTGGTATTTTTACTGTGAGTAACACTGGCCAAAGAAATCCAAAACATTCCCCATTCATGACTCAAAAATTAGATTCAAAATTTGGGAATTTGTTTCATCAAAAAAGTTAGATGACCAATTACAAGCCCCAATTCCAAGTAAAATGGAATTACGCATTGTGATTGGATCACTTAAAAATGTCTAGGATACAGTATTTCTTGTGTTTATATAAATATTTCATACAACACCATTCTCTTAGAATTATATTAGCTTTCTTTAGTTATGTACATATAAACATTCCACCAGCAAAATTTTGAGTTTTGACATTTTCCTGTTTGATACATCACTACATATGTTTTTTGAGGTGCTGAGTCCAAATCTAGTGATTGTTTCTCCATTTGACTGATTCTTCAACCCCCAGTGGACCCAAAAGGGGATTAATGTTGAGTTTTCACATTCTAATGTATGATACATCACCAAATATGTTTTTTGAGGTGCTGAGTCTGAATTTGGTGTTCATTTTTCAATTCAACCTATTCTTCAACTGCCAGTGGCCCCTAAATGGGGCCTAATTTTGAGTTTCCACATTTTGTGTGATACATCACAGCATATAATTTCATTTTTAACAAAACCGCAAAACAGGAGCCGTGTTTTTGTTTGCCAACGCAGGCACCTTCTGGATTGCTATGGTTAAAGTACCCTGGATTTTTTTTTTCTTCAAATAAACCACCATCATATAGTGAAAATAGAAATGTGTACTATATTAAAAAGTAAGCAATAATTTTATTTTAATTTTAATTTGCTTTTCTAAAATATTCGCATATTACATGCCAAAATCAAAAGAGAGTAAGTAAAGAGCCCATTTTGGACCAAGAGAAAGAGTTATTTTTTTCTGTCCAGAGTAAAATTACTCTTAAGATTACATCTGTGCACCCTTGAAGCGATATTGAACACGAAAAAATTATCATTAACAGAAAGAAAATGCACGAACTATATAAGATACAAAAACGGAAGAGTATCCTTAAAATAAAAATGGCTAAATAAAAAATGTACAGCTTATCATATGCAGCGTGATTGGTGCATACTAGCGACAGTTGAAGTGTTGAGAAAGGTAGTACATAAATCAGGTACCTGAGTATAGAATTTCGTTTTATTTTGTATTCATCGACACAATCTCCATGCCTGGAGCATAAAATTTGTATACCTGGACGTATTCACTAGTTGTTTGTTTCCTACTGAGTCTTATTCAAAGGATATGTACAACTACAACTACAAGATGATGTGCCTTAAATCTTCGGTTCTTTGTTGTCAGTATAGGAAGAACAAAGCAGTAAACAAAATTCAAAATAACGATAATAATCGTTACAAAACCTTGAGAAACCTTTTTTCGCCAAAATGTGAGTGCACAACTGGAAATCTGGAATACTGGTGCCTAACCTTTGCAACTATAGACCTAGATCCCGGATTTACTTTTGCGAAAATATATGCCCGCACAATATGGTACCTAATAGAATTTCGGTGTGGGAAAGAGAAGAAAGATCGAAGAGAAAAGAGTAGAGGAAAAAAAAGACAAAGAAATTTGCGCTTTCCATTTACAAACGCCTTTTCTTTTAGACCTACGACGAACGATAATAAAACGATTTCGCTGCCGAACGCTACACTATTATATTCGAAAGTAATTCGCAAGACATTTTCATCACCACGTTGTCGCCCCCTACCGCCATTCGCCTACATTTTCTACCCTCACGTGGTGCTGGCATGAAACCAAACATGCGAACAAAACATACGTACGGTACGGAGGAACAGTTTACAGTCTCTACGGTGGAAGGCTCCAGCACGTTCATTGGTTTCTGCTTCTACACACCCGTTTACATTTAAAAACACGAAACGGGGGTGAAGGCATTATAAGTATCATTGGCGGAAGGTGATTTTTATTAAGTAAAGCGTGGCAACTTTACCATTAATTGAATACTGAAATCTTGACATTTTGGTAAAAATTACGTTAGCTAAATTGGAAGAACCTTATTCCTCGCATAATACTTATTTTTAACGGACATTTTGCCTTCACGTTGTTATCAATATGTTCAGTCCTTATAGTTATGTGTAGTCAAAAATCGAAATTGTCGCACCTGTGGTTAAATGAAAACATTAGTTTTGTTGTTACTAGAGTTGGGAATTTTAGTTCATTTTGCGGATTTAGTTCATTGAGTCTGCTTCACCAAAGTAAACTAGTTCAATTAGTTCAGTAGTTCAGTAAATTTTTCAAATCACTTCAATCAACTGATTCATGATTGGTTCATATCATTTAAATCAACTGATTTATTATATGATATAATGATCGATTCGTATTCATAAATTCATGCTAGAAATATTGGTTAATTGTTTGACTCACTCATCGATTGCTACTTACTTCAACTTCAGTTTGATCAATGGATCGAGTAGAGTAGACTGATAAGAATTGAGAACTAGAGATGTGTCGGTTGACCGAGAACTAATTCATTTGAACTAATCTTTTGAAAGACCTAAATGAACAAGACCGAAAGATGAGGATGAACTAGTTCATTTTGAACTAAAAGATATTATCAAATCAAAGTTATATTGTATAGACCTACAAGCTAGTTCACTCTTATACGTCACAGCATTGTTAATCACTGGATGAGTGGAATTTCTTATCAATCAACAAAAAACGAAACAAAATAGTAAGCGTTTTTGGGGAATGAAAGCGCTTTCTATGTCTGAAAGTAACTACGTATAGAAAATGTAAACAAATTGCTCTCCATATGAAATAATACATACTCAAAGGTTTGATTCATGCAGCTCATTTCGTTCATTTTGAACTAGTTCACTGAACTAGTTCATTCAAAAGACCGAGACCTGTTGAACTAAATCCCCCAAATGAACTAAAACGCACATCTCTACTGAGAACTATCAAAAAAAAAAAAAAACAATGAACTAGTTCATTTAGAAGTGAACTAGATGATCGATTAGTTCACTTCTAGGATTCGTTCAAAAGAACTAACTCATGAACGAACTACCCCATTACTAGTTGCTGCCTCATAAGCACCATGATCTGGTCTCCCTTCGTTTACTGCTTTAGACTAAAGAACGTCTTATACTCCTTGATATTATATCCTCGGTTATCTAATACGTACGAAGTTTATCAGAGGGAAACACTGTGTTGTTTATACTGTATCTATTGATTTATTCTTTAAAAGTTTAAATTTCCGTACCGTTCAGAATACAGATTAGAGAAATGAGTTTTAACCCCGCTTGAAGGTTACAGATCTGCAAGGAAGTTTTGGGTCCAGTTGTGTTCTTATTTAGTCTTAGCGTAACCGAACCGCTGTAATCAACCTTGTGGTTGATCGTTTTCGATCAGCTGTTAGCCCTTCGGCAAACTTATCTGTGTAGTGAAAAAAAGCGTTGTTCAAGCGCGTGTGCTAGTGATTTCTTGCTCATTTATTGCTCATCGCGTTCAGTTCAGATTATTCCATTTATTTCGTACTCGGCTGGTTATGAACTGTCGACTGCCGAATGTCGACACTTCAGTTTCTATGCGTCATACGAAGAAGTTCGTTCTTGTGCTCGTTTTCGTGCGCCGTCCTTTGACGTGTAATATGTATGCATTCTTGTATTGTGGTGATAGTTTTTTCTTTTTGATTAAATACGCCTTACTGCATCGATAGTTCGACTTGCTCCTTATGTACCTCGTTTTAGCGAATTTTTGAAATCTAGTTTTGTTTTTCTTGATTTAAATAATTGATGTTTTTTCTTTTTTTTTCCCCACTTGTTTGCACTGATTGATTTATAAAATTGCGTGAAACGGTGTTCGATACTAATTTAATTATGGAACTTTGGATGAAATGTCATTAATTTGTAAATTTATGCCGAATTGAGAACCGTGTGCTTATTCGACTGGATCCGCAGGTTGGTACGGATACAGTATTTGTGGTGTTAATGAATTTTTTTAAATGTACCATTCAATAAAAATACTCCCATTTTTTTTTTTTTTTTTTTTTTTTCAAAACTAAATTTTAACGTTACATAAATATGCTCGCATATATTGTTGCTGACGAAAATTTTTCCACATTTTCGCGAATTATTTCATTCAAAATTATGTAGAAGTTAAATTTCATCTATCTGAGATGAGGAAGGAGTACGCTGATTGTCCATATTATTAACCAATTGTTGGCTATGTGGTGTTTGTAAGAATATCGTAGTGAGAATAAAAAGGTGGTTGTGTCTAAATTCAAGTTTATGCATGTCGAAAGTCTCCGGTGAATAACAGTGTAAACTCTCCCGAAAAGAGATTACACGTTGAAACCGATATGGTTTTGTACATGATGACAAGCATATGTTTTTGAATTAACTAAATTCTCAGATTATCGTGAGGAGGTGGCATTATTCTGTTTTAGAAGGCTGGTTTTCAAAGTATGTTCTACATTTTTAATCATAAGGCGATTAAAAGTATGTTAAGTGTATTATTATTTTTTATAGTTCGCTGTATCTTGTTTCAGTAGGGGAATTCTTCTTCAACTCGAAACCTACCGCGTAATTATAATGGATAATAGATACCGTTCCTTAAGAAGGGTTGGAAAAATTCAACTTCTTGGTGAAAAAAAGACAATTTACATTAAAAACGAGTTTTTAAAAAATACGCGTTTATAATATGAAGAAGAAAATAACAGCAAAAGAGAAAATAAAATTCTCTCTTTTTTCCGAGACAAAAACAATCAAAAATTGTAAAAACAACTGATATAAGTTAGGTTAAAAAAAACTCTTTAAAGAATACACTTATAATTTGAAGAAGAAAATAACGGCGAAAAAGAAAATAAAATCTCTTTTTTTCCCGAGACAAATGTAAACAAAAATTTTGAAAAAACAACTGATAAAAACGGATATAAATGTATGTGTACGTGTGTCGCAACAGGTGAAAGCAGCGCTGAAGTTGTTCATCCGGTGTACTTCAGCAAATTGAGTGAATAGAATAAAAGCGTATAAAAATAAATTACCTTCTTGTACTTTTATTCGATTGGTTCCTTTATATGCTGGAAAAGGATATCAAATTAATTTTTCGACTTAATTTATTGAAGATGCTATAAAAATTTGAACTCCAAATTATTTTTTCTCATTAACCTATAGTCCCCACCCCTAAAAAAAGTCTACGAAGAATGAGGAAAATTTTACACTGAATCATTTGTCAACCACCGCTAGTAGTATATTTTCAGATTCGACCTAAACTACCGAAAACCACGTTGTTATTTAATGTCTACATTTGTGCTCATGAAATCAGTTATATTACGGATTGCCGTCTCCGGACCGAACATGATGAAAAAGATATATAAATACTTTCTTGGCCTTCTTCATACATTCAATTTAACAAATACTCTACGATTTCCCTTATCATGATAGTGAAGCCCTTTTGACTGGTGTAAATATTTTTTAAATGTGATAAATTTAAGAGACACGCGAATTATTCTTGAAAAAAATTACAGAACATAGTTTCACACTCCTTTGTGGGTTACTCAACTTTTGTAATTTTAAAATTTTCGACCTTGAATTAACACCTTTTCAAAATTTTGTATATATGGTCACGAAAAATCAACTCCAAATCCACCTTCAAATGAAAATAACATGAAATTTTGTTTTGGAGGGTTTTCAAATTTTATTTTTTGTTTTTTTATTTTTTTATTTTTTTTTTAATTTCTTTTTTGTAAAAATTTTTTTGTCACTTGTCTCATTTTTCACATTTTTTGTACGCTTTTATTCTACTCAGTCAATTTGTTGAAGTATACCGGATGACCAACGTCAGCGCTGCTTTCACGTGTTGCGACACATGCACACATACACATATCCGTTTTTATCAGCTGTTTTTTTCAATTTTTGTTTGTTTCTGTATCAGAAAAAAAAGTGAGAAATTTTATTTTCTCTTTCGCTGTTATTTTAGTATCGTTACAAAACTCCTAATCTTGTTCAATAACATGAACCATTTAGTAAAAAATAAATAATGGATGAGAGGCAAGCAGCAGCTACTTACTGAATTGTTTTTTGTATCCATCAAAGGCGAAGTTGTGGAGGATGTGGAGAGGGTGTCGAACTCTTTGATAGCAATTCCCTGTGAATAAATATGAAAATACGTATTATTGATGAGAGTAAGAAACCACAAATTCAACTTTTTGAAATTGAGCAAAAAATGACAGGAACTTGGACCCCCTTTAGAAGTTTTATATCCTAGTTTGTAGTTTTGCCTCCAGTATTTTGCCGTACCATTGCGAATCAAATGCTGCAGTCCGATCAATATGGGGGCAAATTATAAAATGGACAACGTAAAACAGTTATTAATTGAAAGTTAATTGTTGTATAGGTAAAGGAGTGCAAAAGTGGAAAAATAAAGCTGAAATCAAATTTTTGAGGGTTAGATAGATGGACTTGTTAAATGTTGATAAAGCTGTTGAATTACTCGTGATTGATTTAAAGGCCAACTCCGATTCTGATTAGTAAAATGTTATGTATTTGCTGCTTCCCCCCCCCCCCATTATGAAGTAGTTTATCAATTGATAATTCGCAGCACATATTTCAAATTTTTTGTTACGAAAATAAAGAACTTACAATGCTCTGATTTGTTTTAAAAGTTGAATAATTATCTCTTGCTTACCTCTCTCACGCCCACAAACTTGAATCACATTTTGGTAATCCTATTTGGAATGAGACGTATATACTCCGATAACTGCGGTATAGTTCGCTAATCGCTATTCTGTTACAAGACGTGAAACGAGAGATGTGTGTAACTTGGTTGGTTGTCTAAAATAATGTTGACATACGTTCGTCAGAATAATATGTTGTTTGAAAAGAACTTTTTTTTTTTTTGATCAAATCAAAATGTTAATTTCTCATTATCTTTTGTTTCGTTTATCTGTGCTTCACCAGTTTTTTTTTTTCAATTTCTTCTCTATATTTGTTGGGTAATTAATTGTGTGTTGTTTTGTTTTTCAGGTCTCCTTATTTCTTCAGGTGATGCACTCTGTCAAATCCACGGTGGGTCAGCCGTTTTTTGTAAAGTGCTTGGCAGACGGGTTGTGACTGGTTGGCAATATTCTGTAATGTTTTTATTGTAATATTGCACCAGTCCCGGCCTGTTTGCTATTACAGTTTTCTTCTTGGCATATTGTGTATATGTGCGGTTTCATCTTGTGGGATGGATGGCTGTCATTCGTCGAAGATTGGATGTACCAATATTTTTTCTGATTAATTGCTTAACGTAATTTCACACTCGTATTTTGTGTGATTTTTTATTTATTTTTATTTCATTATCTTTTGGTGCCATAAAATTGTCAAGATTTTGAATTGGTTGTCGTCGAATATTGGAAACTGTGTGATGTATCTCATGTAGAAAGATTTCTCTTTCTTCATACAATTTTTTTTTTTTGTTATTATTTCGTTATTAACTTGTAATGCGATCATTTTAGTATTCTTATAACTTTAACTCTGTCGCACCAAAAATAGTTGATGTAATAAATTCAAATGATTCATTTTGATTTTTGAGAATTATAATCGAGAATAATTAACATTTTATAATCTTTTTAATTGTAGCGATAATTATTATACGGCAGTGTAAATTGTTAACGTAAAATTTTACAAGATTTTTTCTTCAGATGATCGTAGATTTTTAATTTTTTTTCCCTTGATTTAAACGTACAATATTTTCAATAATATTTTAACGAATTTAAGTGTGAAATTTTTGAACGCAACAATTTGGGCTGAGCCGCGTGCAAGTTATGTTGATCATCGCTCATATTGCACGTGCCCCGGCTTATGACGTTGTGATGGACGTGAAAATTAGCAGCCAGCAGTCATGATCAGCTGCAAGATATTTTCAGTGAATTTTTTAATCGTCGAGTGAGCCGCTATAACGTTTTTTTAAGTTCGGTTTTTGTATTCTTTAAGTAATTGTTGTGTGTAAATGATTGATCGAACGATTAAAATCAGTTGACAATGGTCTCGCGGTCCATTATCTTGTCGAATATTCATTTTTCCCTCGTTTTTTCGTTTCTTTTATTTTTTCGTTATTCTTATCGAATGTGTGTTGTTTTATTCTTCTGCAGTGTATAAATACATGAATTGGAATCAATTTTGCACAAAAAAGCATTCAGACGTTTAATAATATTTGAGTAGATTATTCTTTTTTCTTGTCACCTTTGGTAGAAGAATTATTCTCATATTTGTGAACAGGTAAAATTTTAGCTGAGAAAGATTTTATTTTGTAATTTTGAATCCGATGCTTGAGTCAGATTGGATCGCGATTACTTGATTTCGCTTAGATCAGATTATGAATGGAGACCATGTGCAAAAATGAGGCCTTAAGTCTGGATCGACAATTTTTATCGTATTTTTTTGGTGATGTGGATCACAGATTTAGGTTCTTGTATTCTGCTTGTTGGTAATTTCTTTTTCTTGGGGTGTTAGTTGCTGCTGTCTTTATTCAGTAAGATCTTTTTGAATTGAAAGGTAGTTGTGAATAGAGAAGGGAATGGAAAGTAAGAACAAAAAAAAAATACGTGGGTGGGGTTGCGGTCAAGGGTGTGGCAAAGGCGGCGATTGCTTCTACATGATATTTTGTTTTTTGTTTGTCACTTCTAGTAGTGAATATGCAACAGCAGGTTCCTTAGTTGCTAAATTTCTAAAATTTATAAATTTAAAAAAAAAAACGAGCAAAAAAAAAAGTAATAATTTTTTTTTGACCAAATTTTGTAACTGTTAACCAAAAATCACACTTTTTAAAACCATTAACTCTTTCAAAATTGAAATAAAAATACTTCATGAATTTACCCTCCAGCTGATCCGCACTAAAATTGATAAAATGTGACAATAAGTTATAACTTATTGAATATTTTTTCACAGTTTCATTGTTCTTTATTCTAAATTAAACATTTTTCAGTCGTAAATAAACATAACTGTACCAGAAGTATGTCCTGTGAATCCATGTCACTATAAATTAAATTGAATATTTGTTTTAAATTTTGTAGTTACTGGTTTAAAATAAAGCATTTAATAGCCAAAATAAAAAAAAAGTAGCAGTACCGGCTCATGGGCTTGATCCACATAAAAATTTAGTCAGATAAGGCTTATAGTACAAACGTTCCTCTCAAATTTCGTGATTGTCAACAAAAATTTCGATCTTTTCGATGGTAACAAGAAAACGGCTTGGATACAAGTATTATGAATTTTAGGTTTTGGTACCAAAATTTTCTTTTGTTTATAAAACGAATAACGTAGCTACTTCCAATACCTGAACGTTTCATGATATTGAAAATGAGATTTTCATAGAAAACCTGCTTGAAAATGACATCATTTTTCGTATCTTACTGAGAAAATAATAATTTATTGACATGTCGCCCAAACTTGTTTTTATTTTTCCTTAGTGTTCCTACTTTTTCCCCTTTTTGATATTTTTCCCAATTTTTTTTGATGAGATAAGAACCTCAACCTAACCCACTGTCGCTGTGCCCAGAAACACACCCAAAGATTAATTAATAAAAAAACTCCAGCGAAGCAATACCTGGCTTGAAAACATTTGGCAATTTTTATCCATAACTCAAAAAGCAAAACCTAGATTTCAAAAACTTGAAAAAATTATAGAAAAACATCGATAGTCATCGATTTTTTATCCATAGTTATCGATATTTGGTAAACATCAATACATCAGTATTTCATTGCTAATTTCAGGTAAAAAAAATTACGAAAAACTGTGGGTAGTTATTATTGATATTTTGAACGAAAATATCAATCTTTTGATGTTTTGTTGGTAAAAAGTAATTTTCCAAGACTTCCTTATTTGCTTGTTTTCTCAGAAACGGCACCAAACTTATGTCAGATTTGGTCCATGATGAAGAATACCTTGAATTTATGCGTGGATCGATCTGAGGAACTGTCAATCTGTCATAAATTTCTTAGCGATCTATATTTTGTGATCTGGAGTAGTTCCTCAATCACTATGCTTTTCGAAATTTCGACTGTTATTAATAATGTATTGGTTTTTGCGTTTCGACATTGGTTACTCTCGATATGTAGGTAGCAAATTACGAGTATGATTCTACGTTAATTATCGTCGAAAGCTGTGGAGGCTATAAAGCTTCATTTTTTTGGGGAGAACGACCAAAAATTTTGTGGAGTAAATTTTTTTTGCTCTAATTAATTTTAGACGGTTTTTATCTGGATTCTGTAGTCGTACTCATAATTTTTCCCTTAGAATTTTGTCTTTTTGTCTTTTTTTGGCGTTTTGATGGGGAGAATTGGAATTGTCTCTGGTCGAGAGTCAAGTTATTTCTCTGTAGGTGCAGTTTCTAGAATCTATTGCAGTGTTCGTACTCATTTTCTGTATTTCATTATCTTAATTAGTATTCTGTAAAATTGTAAAATTTTAACTTGAGAAAAAAAATCGAGATAAACCGTATATAAACCATTACCTACACAATATTTACCTTTAGTCAACTTTTCAATTATTAGGTCAAAGAGAATGAATCAAGTCGATGTAAACCGTCTTTGGATTGGATGCGAGTATTGAGTGAGAGCAATCCAGTCACGTGATATTTCTTCAGTTTTTTCATTGGCAAAAAGTTCTGATCAAAATCATTAATTTCTATATTAATTTCCGGCCATCGTAATCAAAATAATCGCCGATGACGTCACTTTTGAATTGTTTCACAGAGAGAGAGTATTCGACGAAATCCATATCTTTCTACCTTACGATTCTCTGCAAAGGTTAACATGGTTGATTACACATCGAGATTTGTATTGTCCAATACAGGGATGGTATTCTACCCATAGAGATTCTTTATTGCGTGGAATGTGACAAGATATGCTCAATGAGCACATCTTGTTGCCTTCCCCCACTACCATATGGCAAGAATTCCCTTATCCAGATATCATTCTAGTTACTGTTATAAAACACAAAAATAACTTGTAACGCAATTGTTAATCATGGTGAAGGAATCCCCGCCAGTACCGATTTGGGAAAGTATATTAATACATTCACCAGTTTTCAAAATGGAACGAAAAAAAGGACAAATTTTCTCGAATTTCACTGAAGTAAAGGGTGAAAAAGTCTTTTAGGTTAAAAATGGGGTGGATAAAATTTTGAAAAATATTTATTCACCTCCAATCCATAATATACGTTTTCTGTCCTCATTTTAGGACTGAAAATTATTATTTTTAAATCAGAAGACTACTTTTTGACAGTAGGACCAAAAAATTGGAAAAAATGACCATATTTAATTATTTTTTAGTTCAATGACCAAAAATTGAAATTTCCAGGTCTGAAAAGTACACTTTTGAATTCAGGATTGAAAAATTAGTATTGTCATTGAAACATCGTGAAAATATTGTTCGAAGTAACAACATTTTTATAAGATTTTTTATTCCAGAGATTAAGAAACTACATTTTTTCATTTTGTTTCTGTTAATTGAGTTTCTGAAATTTACCATAATGTTAGTTATTTGTTGTTTCCATTTCCATTATGTTTCTTGATTTTACCAAAATTTTTATTTTCAGTTTCCATTTTCATTAGAAAAAATTTTTCCTATTCGCTTATTGATATATCCATATTCTTTTAATATTTCTCAAAAATTATAGATATGTTTCGATATTTTTTCTAATTTTTTCTCCATGATCAAAAATTAATAAGGTGAGAAATGGAAAAGGAAACAATTCATCATTTGGTTTCCATTATTGGTTTTGAAACTAATTGGTTAACAGTGTCCAATTTGGTTTCCATTTTAGAGTTTTGATGTTTCCATTTATTTTGGTTTGCATAGCAAAAAAATATGGTTTCTGTTTCTCAGTCCCTGTTTTATTCTACTCACTACTGTGATTTTTAAAATATGCCAATACTGCAGCCGAACTTCAGTAACAAAATAATAAAAGCGTAATCACATTTTTGTACCCCAGTGTATATAGAGAGTTGGACATTTCTTTAGCTGTATGTCTCTGCTTTTTAACCTAAACTTATTATTTTGAGATAAACCTATTGTTTTTCACTCGATGATTTCTCAGCTGATATTGACGCTAGAAAGCTGAAGTTGGTATCGCTGGAAGGAAAAGAAAATTTATTCAAATTTACCATCTATGATTTCTTTTTTTATTGTTAACGACTTCTTGATATTTAAAGAATAAAAAATTGCTAATTAATGGAAAAATTGCCATTTTATAAATTGTTTATTTCAAAAATTAACAGTTGTAGAAAAAAAAGGTGCAAGTTCCACTGGGGCATACTCATGAAGAATTGATGTGTGAACATGAGGTAGTTGTATGCATGTGCAACGCATTGTGCATGCCCACAATCACACATCTACACACAAATGAGAATTAAATTGTAAGAGTTACAGTTACGCAAATATGACGATTATAATTCTCGTTTAGCCCCTACTGTAGATACCAAGCACTAAGATGTTTACACATTAAAAACAACTCCCTTAGTACACAATGTACATTTTAAAAAATTAAAATTTTATAGTAGCTTTTATTGAAGTAGATAGTGTATCTTTATACCATGAGAGGCTAAGAGACTGATGTATAATGTAACGCTCTGAAACATCAAAGATAAGACAGATTACATTAATTCACAGGCTACTTCATTTGATATGGATGATTTTCTCACCAGGACAGGGGCGTGTTCCCACATAATTATGCAATGATGGGTAATGCATCGGCCTCCAGCTCAGAAGGAAAAAATTAAGCCTCACAATCAGAAAAAACCCCCAAAAAGCAAAATAAATTAGTACTTTTTGCTATATTTCACCAAGATTATGGTCTTGGAAAAACCTCCAAATTTGTAAGCACACCCCTGCACTACGATACCATTCTCAGATTTCTATTTTGCGGGGTTTACCTCGTCATTCGTCGAGATATTGTGAGTTTTGTGGGTATTACCAGACATGATACCATTAAAAGAAATCTCTTGCATAATACCCTTAGAAAGTTAGTTTTCAAAATCGCAGCTTGTTTAATGCTGTTTGCCTTTTGATAGTCTGACAATTGTAATGATACCTAGCCAAAATTGTTCATTTGCAGAACCTGGTTTACCTGCTCCTGTTTTTTCAGTCTACTCCCTGCTCCAGAACTAATTGAACCAAGAATGAATCTAAACCTAACTATGTTGGGTTGAGCAGTATTTGTCATCAATATGTTTGCTATGAAGAAGTAGTATCCCTTATTCCTATTTCCCTTCAATACGATCAAAGTTATTAAAAGAAATTGGATGAGAATAGAGACATCGAGGTATGTGATATGTTAGTGAACGATTCAATGAAAATTTGGCTGAATTCGTATGTTTTGTTTTTAAAATATTACTGAAATTCCATTATTTACCATTCCATTCAATGAAAGTTATCGAGAGGAATTATAAGAGACTCTTGATTATAGAGAGCTGAAATTTTTATAAGATATTGTAGTATATTATCTGAAAATTCTGTGAAAATTTCAGCTCTCTACAATTAACAGTTCTCTCATAATTCCTCTCGATAACTTTCATTACCTATATGGAATATCTATACAAATAATATGACCTAAATCTAGTAGCAGAATTTCAGCGATATTTCGAAAACCAAGAGTAAGATTTTAGCCAAATTATTTTCACCTGATGAATTAGTTAACATAATTTCGATATCGCTGAAAATTTTTAGCTCCAACTTACCTTCGGTTGTCGAGATGTCGCTGAAATTCTGGTGAGATTGAGTAATTGAAATAAGGATTCAATCTAATTGAGAAGTTGGCGGAATTTCAGCAATATCTCGAAAATGAAATGTGCGATTCAGTTGAAATTTTCACAGAATTTCAAGCTAACATGTATATATATAAATATTTATATACTTCAGCTCTCCACAACCAACTTTTCTTTCGTGATTCCTCTCGTTATCTTTGATTGTATGAGATGTTAATGGCAAAATATATTATGAACCGAACTCAATTTAGCTGCTGATTATAAAAACCAATGTTTGAAAAAAATGAAAATAATTTGTTTCGGTCTCGGGATCATCGGAGCGGAAAGGAGCAGGGAGCAGACTTTATCACAGCGAAGCAGTTTCTGAAACCAGCTTTTTTTAAAAACCTGGTTCTTCAAACCAGACAGCTCCGGAGCAGCCCATCGCTAGACGATTGCGACTTGCCTTTTGTATCAGTATTTTGGTAATTGCACGGAATGATGCGTTTACAATATTACTACCGCGTCAAGCGTAATCTGAGAAAAGTAATTGATTATTAATTGATCTTGTGGTACAAGTCCAGCGTACGATTTGCAATTTGCTCTATGACAGATCCAATGAGTCGTGTCGAATATTATTTCGTTTATTTTAAATCGACAGATATTTCTTGTTTTCCAAGTGCTGTGGTAATTTGGATATTTACTTGCAATGTTTTGTATTTTGTAGGTGGGTATGTAATGTGTCGGCTTCGCCCTCGGTTCATTATGAATTTTAATCGCTGCAAATTGTAAGATGTATCTTGCCATATCTTGCAATTGCAAATTATACGGTATACTTCAGTCTGACGTTTACAATCTTTGCGTCTTTATGTCGGCAAGACCAAGACGATTATAATGTTTTTCACCTACGGTGTTATTGGTAAAAAGCTGACGAGGTGACCTTCGGGAGTTCGGTTCCCGTTTTCTGCGGCTCAGTTTGAATTGGTATTTTGGTATAGTCTGTAGACGGCGTGATTGTATTATTCGTTTTTTTCACTATCTTGTCATGAGAAGTGTTTTTCCTCTCAGTTGGAGTAATTTTATTTCGTCTCTCTCGAAAGATTGGAATTCATGTTTTATTTTCGCGAACGATTCGCTGACCCATGACGTACCTACCTAATTAGCTTCCCGTTTGAAAACCTAGTTGAGGATTATCGTATATGTTGATTGAAAAAATTCGTTTATAGATAACTTACATAATAATATACCAACTTATGTTGAATACATTTATGCGCTCAAACCAATAATTCTTCATTAGGTGTACCTCTTTCTGTTAAATCGAGATTGAGTTCTAATCGCTTGCTTTGTGACGCAGCTTGCTCTTGAGTAGCATTGTAGGCAAGGACTAGCTGGTAAGTGTTTGAATGTTGTAATATCTGTAAATTTCTGTGAATCTGCGAATTTTTATTCTTGGAAATCTCGGAATTGTTAATCACATTTTATGATATGAGTATAACGACTAATATTAAATATTGTAGTCTGCGATTCTGCGTGAGGCGCTAAGTCGAATTTTCATTCGATTTTATTTGACGAGAACTAATAATTTTTTTTAGAAGAGTTAATCAACTCTTTTCTTTTTCACTCGCGCGCTCATCGAAATAACGTGTATATATAATATATGTACAGCCTATATTTGGCTGCTCGAGAATCGTATAGCATATAAAAACATGAATGTGCAAGTTTTAGCGGAGATATGCAGGAAGGAAATTGTCAAGGTTTTCTCCTTGACGACCGAAAACAATATTTCTATTTTCGTAAAAATTCGAAGCCCTACTCTGCTCTACACGTTTCATTCGAAGTAACTTGTGAACCAAAATTTATCAATTTTTGCTAATCGTTCGTAATGATTATGATAAGTTGTTCTATAACAATTTAGGATCGGAATTCGCGCGGTATGGCAATGTACCTACGTCGTAGAATGTAGTCAAATAAATTATAGTGTTCAGTTTGAATACGTGTGTGTGGGTTTTAACGTGGTAACAATTATTTTTGAAATTTTATGTATGTTCAATCGTTGAATAGGTACTTTTGTTTATTTAAGTTTCATCGTTACTGTAGAAACATTTTGTTTCTGTTTTGTGTGTAGATCGGATAAATCATCATTCATATTATGTAGTCTTCAGGCGTAAGGCAATCGATTCTAGTTAATTTTGAATGTGATACTATATGTAATTTACCATCAAGACGGTGTTTCCGAGGTGAACATCTTGAAAAAATTAAATCACCGACAACTTTTCACCTCTTTCTGTGTACGTAAAATATTCACTTGATTCGGAAGGAGTGCTGATCGTTCGTTTTTTTTTTTTTTTCAAGTGGATCACGGTTCGAAAATTTAGGGAATCATACTTGGTAATAGGTATACGCTGCTGGTTGCTCTAGCTGAGTGCAGGCATTTAGTGAAGACCGATAAGTGTTGCTATATTTACGTACGAAAATTTCAATGATGCCCAGACCAAGAAAACAAATATAAAAAACTTGTCTGTATTCGGTGAGTTTTTTTTTAATGGTAAGATTTTTCTACAAAACTTGCGAATATCCTAATTCATCGAAAAGTGTGACTGACGTTATAAAAACTCGTCGCTTACATAAATAATAGCTCTATGCATGTTATGTGTCTACAGATTGAGTAAATTTAGATACTCCTGATAATAAAAATTTAACTCACATGCTCGATTGAGACCTTGAAAAGAAGCAGCTAAGCATCTTACAAGTAAAAACCCAAATATCGAAGCTAAAGATCAGTAAGGTTGACAAGGTGGTAAAGTTGTTCGTAGCGTATTTTTATCAGTACCTATGTAGTATTTATGAATAACTCAATAATGATCAATTGTATGTTCAGGTTATGAACTTTATTCATCGAAATTCATGAAAAGTTTTCAAGATGGAACCGGGCCGGTGGAGTGGGTAGCTACTCCCGGAAGTTTTTGTTTCTTACTTTGACTGTAATGTATAATTATATGGACTGAGCATAATAGGATTGGCGGTACAGTGCGGCTAATTGCTAAAGGCAATATAACATTAAGCATCATTGGAGGAAGGTGATTTTTATTATAAAAATTTGGCAACTTTTTCATTAATTGAATTCAGGAAATTTTTTATTTTGGTTAAAATTACTTTATTTCTCCCTTGTTATCAATCTTTCTCATGTGAAAGATGTCAAAAATGGTCGATAAAAGCTTTTAACTAGTAATATGGACCGAGTTTATTAGTTTAAAAGGTGTAATGTGGTTGAAGGCAACATAATAAGTATCATTGGAGGAATAATATGATTCTTATTCCAAGAAATGTGGCTACTTTATGGTATTTGAACTTGAAATTTTAATGTGATAGCATTTTTATTTTCACGACAGCAAAATACGGGATTCGTTTTTACATTGATGTCGTTTTTTTTTGTTAAATTTTCCACCGATTATCGATAGTATATCGATACAAACTACATAGGTTTCTTATGATACATCGAAATATCTATATTTCATTCAACACTGATAAAACAGTTATGAGGAAATCCATGTATTTTTTAACACAGTATCGATAGTTGATGGTAAAACATTGATATTGAAGATGAAAATGTTATCACATTAAATGTAACAGTCTGTGGTAGTCACTGCTACTGGTTTTTTTTTTTTTAAATTTATATACGATTTTCAATTTTAGCTATTTAATTTTATTAAAATCAATTTATTACTTGCATAGTTGAATCAATGACACTTACTGTTAAAATGTCGTTTTTGTGTTCAACTGTAACATTCTTCCAATTTGATCAAATTTAGTAAATATGGACTCATTGAATAATTTGTATAATGTCTCTAATTCTCGATCGATTCAAGATCATATGCCTCATTTTTATTTGATTAGGTCTTTGATATTATAGTTTGAATGAGAAGTGAGCTAGACTGAATGTCCTATATTTCACTATAACTTAACTACAAATGTTCCCAATAAAATGAATGAAGGCTTATTCGATAATGCACAACATCCCCAGTATCATGAGCCCATATACACTACTCTGGCTCCATCAGATGTCATGATAGTTTTGTTTCAATGAGAAAGGAATAGACTTGGAAAGTGTTTCTCTTTTCATATTTACCTGTAACTCTGATCCAAGTGGACCAAATGAAGTAAGTGAGGACTCATTTGATCAAGTGTAATGTCTCGAGTATTTTAACCTTTCATTC
The DNA here is from genome assembly GCA_011428145.1 of Ericerus pela. Taxonomy (NCBI): domain Eukaryota; kingdom Metazoa; phylum Arthropoda; class Insecta; order Hemiptera; family Coccidae; genus Ericerus; species Ericerus pela. The sequence continues at coordinate 50,972 of WOFM01000136.1, read as the reverse complement.
ATCATTGTAACTATTAGGTGGCAAGATATTCAAAAGCATGAAACCTTCCTCCAACAATACTTATTACAATATCTTGCCTTCATCTTTTTATCATTGTGGTTGGTTTATATAATTATGTATAGTCAAAGAATAAAAATCAAAATGGAGGGACTTTATTCTTCCAATGATACTTATTTATAAGAGATATCTTAATGCCTTCAAGTTCTATCACTATGCTCAGTCCATATAGTTATGAGTAGTCAAAGGTTTCTTACCTTTCTTTTTTGCTGAGTCAAATGCACTTATCCTACCTTGGTCATATCTATGTTCAGGTCAAATCAATAAAACTTATTTAGCTGTCCAAAAATTTCTAAAGTTACTTTTGATTCAGTGTCATTGTTTATTGCAGCTTCCATGTGTTTGAAATGGTAATGCAGAGCTATTGGGATGTCCAGTGGTAGTGGAGCTCTAGTGTTTATCAAGTGCTATTATTTCTAAAAGGATGTTCATAGAGATTGTTTACATATTTTTACATACTATTTCTCAGCATCCATATCTTCCTTTTGGAGTTATTTTTTATACAAGAGTCAGTTTATTATAATTATACTAGTAACAGTAATAAAACAAAATCATGTTTTAGTAATCAAAAATTTCACTTCTCACATTGAATATTTTGTTTTGAAATGGCTGTTTTGTGTTTAATATACAGTCATCAAACGTATATGATCACCCTTTCAGAACTTTTAATTTCTGGTTAGGAGCAAAATTTCTTTGTTTTGGACTTCCCATCATGCTCAGAAGTGCATGATGTCATGAACCATATCCCCACAACATCATATTAAATATAACAGAGGACCCATTGTGAGATAAAAAATGGCACCACTTTTGTGACAAAGTATCCCTACTCCTAAGGACCAGTAAAATTTTAATATTATTTTAATTTGCAAAATTCGATTTGATGTGATTTTTGAATTGTTAGTTATATTTATTCATTTATTTAATTCAATTATTTGAAAATAAATTTCTTATTATTTATGGGTCCAAAGACGAGCGAACAATTTTTTCTTGCAGTGTTTAGATGGGCATGCATTTTCTATTATATTTATTCTCTGTGATCCACACTTGTCTACTCAAAAAAGATGTTAGTTTACTGCACAAAATGAAATGATGCTTATCATTGAGAATAGGAGGCTCCACAAGAAGCGCTAAATTCACCTTATATTATCACAGTCTGACAAAAGGATGATATATTTTTGCAATGTATTTTTACATGAGAAAAGAAGAGTTTAATTTTATTTTCTGCGAATGGAAAAGACTTTAATATAGAGGATCACTAATTGCTAGAGGATGATCTTTAAATCCCATCTGACTGAAATGATAAAAACTAATTTTTCAAAGAAATTTTCGCATTACAAGATCAATACATTATATGATCAATATATTCATACTTATATTATCCATTATCCTGTTTTTGGATGATTACTATTTTGGTCACCATAAGTGCGTATCTTTTGCCTCCACTTTCCAATTGTGTAACAGTGTGCATCAATACCTTTTCCTCTCTCCCTATCAACATCTACATATATTATAATTCTGACATCACACAATTCTTAGTGTGAAAGCGTGAATAGAGTATAGTCAGAGACATACAGTGAAAGAGATGTCCAATACCCAATCAAAAACACATCAAAAATGGAATGTTATAAAATGTTTTGAATTCTAGTATTTGTTATTGCACATGTGTCTTAGCTTAATATTGTTTGTGTATTGGTATAGAGATGTTTGTTTTCTCTACAAAATATGGTGAGTGGCTTTTGATGTGCAGAATATATAACTCAAGTTGCTTCTTTTCTATTTTTCACTTATTTTTAAACCCCAGCGCATTTGGAGCATTGGACTTTTCTTTAGCTGTAAGTTGTATGCAGAGACCTTTAACTATATAATACTGGACTAGTAAAGCTCTATAAGACCAATGTACTTTTTAATGTTAAGACGTTGGCAAAAAATTAGGCAACCCTAACATACTTTTTGCGTATTTTTGATATTTTGCTGGAGTTCACCATTTCATAATACAAGGATAGCTTATATAGATACAAAGCAAAATATGTCAGAAATTACACTCTAGTTGCCTATTTAGCTCCGACATATAAAACCAAAAATCACCTTTTTTTGCTGTTCCAGTACTATATAATCAAAGGCAGAGATATGTAGCTAAAGAGATGTCCAATGCTCTATTAAAAACATAACAAAGATAGAATACTATAAAATGCTTAGAAGTCCAAAATTTGTTTCTTCGCATGTATTGTAGCTTGATGTGTGTGTGTGTGTGTGTATGTATTGTATAGAGATGTCTGTTTTCACTATGAAATATATGCAGCTGTAGCTGAGTAAAACATTGAACGAAGTTGACTTTTCTTTGATGATGATGATGATGATGGTGGTCAAAGATCTTTGTCACATTTTTGTACCACAGAGCATTTAGAGAGTTGGACATCTTTTCAGTTATATGTCTCTGGCTGTATCTTTGAGTATATTACCTTTTTAATTGGGATTCAACATCGGAGATGGTATTCTATGTGTAGAATTCAATATTCTAGATTTGTGTTGTGGAATATGTAGAAAACGAGTAGAATATAGACAAATTGATAACTTTTATCACTGTTATCAATAGTTTGTCATCATATCAGTATTATTTTCTACATATTCTACATGAAAGTCATGAAACTGTAATTATTCTACTTTACATATTGTATGCATAGAATATGCATGTAGATGTAGAATTCACTTCTACAACACCCTAGTATGGTATTCTATATATAGAATTTGATATTCTACATTTGTGATGTAGAATATGTAGAAAATTAGAATATAAAGAAATTGATGATTCTTATCAATGTCATCAGTACTTTTTCACCTTATCGGTATTATTTTCTACATATTCTTCATATTCTACATGAAATTGATGAGTGTCTCACGGAAGGAAGTTTTTCCAGCAGGTTTTCATGTTATGATGTTATATTTGAAGTTTGTCTATTGTTTGGTTGAACACATGAAATTAAAACTGTAATTTTCAAATTTGTTTGTAGCACAGAGGATAAAGGTGTGTGGTAGCATGATGTGGGTTCAAATCCTAAGTATTCTTATGAATTTTTTTATTTTATTTATTTTCATTTTTTTATATCGCTTATCAGCACTTACTTACTAAGTATTTAAAAAAAATAAACGGGCGTGCTTTGTGTGCACCAGCTTCACCAAATAGCTGAAAAGTGATGGAAAAAAAAAATAAAAAAAAAAAATTCAAAAGAATGCCTAGGATTGGAACCCACAACTTGCAGCATGCTAGACTGCATCATTACCCTCTATAACAACCAACCAATTTGACAATTCAAGTTATAATTTCATGAGTTCAATTAAACAATAGACGAACTACAAATACATCATCATAACATAAAACTGCTGGAAAAACTTTCTTCGGCAAAGCAAGACACTCGTTAAAATTAGATATTCTTTACATATTCTACACGTAGAATAAGCGTGTAGATGTAGAATTCAATTCTACATCGTGATCTCTGCTCGACACCTCTGTGGCGCACTAGTATCGTTTGCTGTTAAGAGGTTTGCTCATAAACTGGAAAAATGGACGATTTTTGAGAACAGTGTTTTTCGATATGGATCATTTTACTCGATAATGTGAATGATTTCTTACAATAAATGATGGAAAACAAAATCAATACCAAGTTTCCTTAATTCTATCACAAGTATTCATTATGTAAGAAATTATTCACTATAGAGTTCTGTGCATTCGGTCCGTTACCCCGTTTTCAAAGCTTACGAAAAAATCCACCACACTTCGGCTACTTTGTTTGTCGAGTCCCAATAGTTCAGTAGAATTTTGAAGCGAAATTCGTACCATTTCTGTAGCTTTTGACTTTCTTACAGTCAATTGTTGGGAGACATTGTTCTAATAGAAACCCGCAGAATCCTCTCTAAACCCATACAGTTTCCAGATGGACTAAGGAAACCGATTTGTTCACTACCAGCGTCCTGCATCAGTCAATCGGAAGATTTACTCTGTTAAAAACGTCTTGTAAAAAGTGAACACATGAGTTTTTTTCTATTGAAGATTCGACGAGAAATCAAATATTCAAATTCTTGTTTTCACGATTACACATTAGTAACTAATGACGTTGAAGAATTGATGGCATCCGCAGAAATAGGAATAAATGATTTGAATATTTGACGTTGACGAAACTAATGGTCTCTCGAGAAGTAATTCGAATTAATTAATTTGATGAAACGGTGCAAGTTCGTCGCTCTGATTATACAGCACGTAGCTTTTGCTCTCTCAAGTTGTGAAACTGAACGTCGAGACTGATTAGTATTTCTCATGGTTCCTAGATACCAAACAGAAAAATGGTAATCGTTTAACGAAATTTCCTTCTAATGAGAAATATAATGGCCGACGATGTTTTCCACCTCAAAATGTCAATTGTTTGTTACATAAATATATGAATAAAATAATCATTCATTCGCATTCAGACATTTATGTGACACATGAACTGATTCTAAACCACGAGACCCCGTCGTTCTTATTGAACTAATCTTACCTATTCATTTTCAACAAAGTTTGTCAAGTCGAGACATTGTAAGCCTTGTTCCTCATCTAGAGTGGTCTAAATTTGAACCAATAAATGAAACACAACACGCAAATAATCGACCACCAATTATAAAAATAGTTTATATATAAATGACACTGACAAAAAATACAAGAAAAACAATCGTAATTCGGTTTCGTGTAATAAAACAATATTCTTTTATTTTATTATTTTTTTAATTTCCAAAATAACGGACGATAATTTAGAAATTTCGCTGATTTATCGACATCGATAATATTGGTATAGGAAAACACAAATTATGGAGTACAATGAAAAGATTTTTTCCCCTACTTTGCCGTGTTTTTCTTATTTAAGATTCCAATTAACTAGTAATTTTGTAGAACGATTGTAACGTTACATACTTCCTTAAAAATAATTCGATTCCTTTTTTTTTTTGTAAACAGAAACCGCTGAAAATTTATCATTGTTAAATAATCGAACGAGTCAAAATTATTAAGAGGGAAAAAAAAGGGGGAGAGAGAAGATGAAGAAAAATCGCCAGAAATTTACAGGAAATTTCGAGTTGAATTCGGGAGAGGAAATAATGGAAAGTTGAAAATGGTAAAGAACTATTGAACGAAAGAGTCGGTCGAGTGGGAACATGATTTCGGTTGAAGAGTTCGGCTATACTTGAGTAGTGTGTGTATCTCGATCGGTTTGACGATGATGAATAAATTAAACGCAGCAACAGATGCCTGCAATGCGACTGTTAGTAGACACCTCTTCGCTGAAATAAAAATCGGAGGGTTTTTTTTTTTTTAAAAAAAAAAAAGGAAAAAAAAAGGAATGCTTTTTGGCATTCGACAAGAACAACAATAAGGTCGGCTTTTATTTACCATCGCCGAATTCCATCTGCACACTGGGCACGCAACTATTATTCGTCTTCTTCACTTCCGGATTCTAAAGTGAGAGAAAAAAAAAAAAAAAACAACAAATTCAGATAACATAGTTAAAGGTAAATGGGTAAGAGGCTATTCGATGTAGAGGATTCAACAGTGGCAGCACACAATGGAAGCGCATAAAAAAATTGTTATTCCGACTAAATATTGCGATAAGAGAAAACTGCATTCCTGGAGCCGAATCCGCGAGTTCAAAACGTTTTATGGCATCGTCGATGGCAAATGAGCTTATGAAGCCAAGTTTGGCCAAAAAAAAAAAAAAAAGTCCTACACGCAAGGGGCTGGACGACGCGTTAGTCGTCAACGCATTTTCAAAATGTTCGCAGTTGTAAATCGTGAGACTAACCTACGTTAAGTTGCTTCGGCGCATTTTCGAAAATTCAAAATAGCTACAGGAATACCGCAATTTTGTATTTTCTAATTTACGACCAACTATATAAAATCAGTTTCGACGTGAATAAAGTAGTGAATGTCAGAGCCCGAATGAAAAAAGGCGATTATGTAATACGCAACGACTATCGGCGGGAAAAATAATGGTTTGGTAGTATCTTTAAAGCCAGAAATGCGACCATCGTTGTCATTGCGGCCGTTCTTTTGTGTTACGTTTAATGTTGGTTCAATTTTCTTCAACAACTCTGAATCATCATTTCACACATGAGAGGGAAAAAAGATGGGTTACAATTTACAAATCACGATGCAATCCATTGAAGTATCCAGTAATTAGATCGTCAAACAGGAGATGGAAAGTTTAAAAAAAAAAAAAGGTCCGCATTGAATTGCAATAAAAATATTACTTATTTGTATCCATTTTCAAAAGACTTCAAAAAAGCGAGGTTTTCTCAAATCTGAGCACCGATTTTGATGAACATTGTTTTAAATGATGGAAGATGATCCCACAGTGGTCTCATTAATTTTTTTTAGAATCTATGAGATAGTTTCGGACTTATCCTTAAGTAAAAAACTTTCAGTTTTAAAGTAATATTGCCGCTAACGTTAAAAACGAAATATCATTTTAAAAAATGTTTCATCAAAAAATTTTAACCAACTTAAAAGAATAAAAACGAATAAAAATGCACTAAAAGGTGAGAAACAATTCTTTTAAAATTTCTCCAATAACATCTATAGGAATTAAAATGAAACGAAAAAGCATACCTCCACACTGTCCTAAGAAACTTACAGCGAGAAGACAGAGCACTTAGCGAAGGAAGGTTTATCTCCTCAATTTTGGATACGTGTCCATACTCAGCTAACACGCTGGCGGATATTTTAGCCAAAATACAACATGCTATCGACGATCTTTCATTGCGACAATACTCGAATCGACACGTTTGGGTTAATCGACTAGATCAAGAAGTGAGTTAGGTGATCGTAGGACGATGAAGGTATTCTAAGATGTCAAATTTTCAAAATGAAAACGATTAAGCCATAACCTATATATTACTAATACAAATACACAAAAACGTGACACATTGAGATGAAACTGATTTTTCTCAAAATGACGAGAAATTAATAGTAATTATATGCTCATCATTCCGAAATAAAACTAACAGAAGAGTGACTCACCCAGGTCATCAAGACTTTCTGAACCAAATAAAATCTTACACCTAAATCAAGTCTTGTTAATCTTCTAAAGGGAACACCCACACCCACACATAAACACGAAAAAAATTACTTCCAGCTCTCATAAAAGAAGAGTGATTGCAACCACCGAAAGTTCGTTGGCTACACTTTCATGTTTTACATACCAAAATTTTGTTTTTCGAAAATTTTCTACAAAAAAGTATTCGAAAGGAATTTCAATTCCGGGTGAGTGGTGACGATACAGCAGTGATGGGTAAGAATTCACAAAAAAAAATCTACATTTTCAACTCGTGGCTCGTCAGATGAGTTTTTTGTGGCCCGCTACTGTATTTACAAACAGAAAAAAAATTAGGTTTCTAAATATGACTGAATGAAGAAACTTTTGTTAAAACTAAAAGCTGATGATGACGTGACCAATCTGCCTTCTCGAAAAATGTATTTTGGCCTGTGATTACAAAAAGGCTGAAGACCCATTGATCTAGATCAGGATCAAAGATCTTAGCTTAAGATCTTTCATTTTAAAATCAGGTAATCTCCTCCCGTTTTACTCGAAAGTTCGAAGTTATTTGATGTGTTTTAATTCATTATTTTAAAGTTATTTTGAATGTTCTTAAAGGAGAGTTGGGTACAAAATAAAATGAAAAATCAATAATTTTACATAAGGAAATTTAAAATTTATAATCATTTTAAAGTTTTCAAAATAATAACTACAGTATCGTAGTAATAAAAAAAGGTGAGAATCAAGAAGTGAAATTATCTGATCTTTTTCATAAAATTGAAAGATCTTACGATCAGATTAAAGCTCTTCTTTTTGTGATTTTTGATGTCAGGTCTAAAATAATAATAATTTTAGGTTAAAATCAAATTTTAAAAAAATAGGCTTTCATTTACTTACTAGCTTTGGAGGAGGGATCTACCCCCCTCTCCAACCACTCCAATTACAAATTCTAGGTGACCAAAATCATATACATGGGCGTGTACATTCAATATCCGATAGATGGCGAAATATTATGGAGAAAGCCCTTTATAAATAATATATATATATATACATATATACATACACACACACACACTCAGTTTTGTTCTAGTATTTTCTCTCCTCATTATCTCGTGATTAATTCGATGTAAGTAAAATCTGATGGTAAAAATGAATTTATGGTTAAAAAGAAGAGGGGGTCGTCGCTAAAAATTTTTTCTGCCATCATTAGTTTTTGAAATAAATGACAAATTAAAAAACGGCAAATTTCTCATCAATTTTCAGTTTTTTTATGGCCGATTTGTGAAAAACTCATGGCGATAAAAACAATAGCTTTGTTAGAGAACTCAAGAAAATTTTCTCCGCTTTTCAACAATATAAACCATAGTTTTGTAGCTTAAATAGTAGTTGAAAAATCGTGAAATGAGAGAAGAGCAATTTTTTTCAGAATTAAAATGTTGTGAATGTTGCAAAAAACGCGGATTTTTGGTTTTAGCTTCAAACACATGATTTTATAATGAAACAAACAACAAATATTATTGAGGCAGCTACCACACATTGGCATATAAAAACTTCCCCCTCGATCACCATCACCCGGCACCATGGCCAAATGAGAAAGGTGCGTATTTTGGGTGGCAATGAGGTGGGGAGTTTAGGTATTCCGCCGGTATGGGTTCGAATCCCCGTGCCACCTGAATACCTAAAGTGGTGACCCCAACATGATATGAAAGATATAAACAACGCCATCTCTTGGACATGCAAACCAATTGGTAGTTTGTCTCCTCACCACCACCAACATGTGATGGTGCTGTAGGTTGTGCGCCATTAGGTGGTGATGAGGAGGGGGCATCTACCATACTTTTGTGCACACACCTACTAACCAGGTGCCTCCGTATTAGCCGTATTACGCTCCGCTATACTGGAGGGGAGTGGTGTGGCAGCTGCCACATATTGGTATATAAGGACTTCTCCCTTGATCACCGTCACCCAGCATCATGGCTGAGTGAGAATGGTGCCATATTTTGGGCGGTGATGAGATGGGGAGTTTTCCGCCTGAATACCTAAACTTATTATTATTATTATTATTATTATTATTTGCTTCTTTTTTAAATAAAACTTCAAAAATAACGACAGAATTCTATAAAAAAAAAACCCTCAAAATAAAAACAGCATCCAACAAAGTTAATCAAACTTTAATTTTTTAAATGCTGGAAAATTTGGGAATTTTATTATTATTTTAACAAACAAGTGGAGCAGCTGATTGTTGCCCAGCTACATATATATTGTCTAAAAAAACTGCACAAATAAAATCAACGCCGATTAATCGAATTAAAATGATGACGTCTTTTAATGAACTGCGCAGAACCCAAAAATTTGGTGTTGATTTTTCACTCGCACGCACGTTTGACACAGTTCATTTTGCACAGATTAATCGCTACGATAAAACGTAACGTGTGTTGCGCAGCCGTAAGGTTCAACGTGAAAACGTAAGATGTAGTGATGGGTAGTTCATTCATGAGTTGGTTCTTTTGAACAAATCCTAGAAGTGAACTAATCGATCATTCAATCATTTAGTTCACTTCTAAATGAACTAGTTCATTAGTTCTTTTTTTTTTTTTGATAGTTCTCAATTCTTATCGGTCTACTCTACACGATCCGTTGATCGAACTGAAGTTGAAGTAAATATCAGTCGATGAGTGAGTCAAACAAATAACTAATAGTTCTAGCATGAATTTATGAATACGAGTCGATCATAATATCATATAATAAATCAGTTGATTTAAATGATATGAGCCAATCATGAATCAGCTGATTGAAGTAATCGAGTTGAAAAATTTACTGAACTATTGAACTAATTGAACTAGTTCAATGAACTAAATCCGCAAAATGAACTAAAATTCCCATCTCTAGTAAGATGCGAATTAAAAATTCCGCTCTTCAAACGATAGGCGCGCACAGAGTGGAAAACACGATATCGCAGTCGTTAGTGGGATTGCTGGATAGGGCGATTTCGTGTACACCGACTCACCGCGGAGGCAAAACATAAAAATCGAACGAAACAATTATCGGCTTAAGACATTATTAACGACGTTAGAAATAAGCGCCTCACCAGGTACCGCAAAGCCTATTGCCTTTCCATCAAAGGCACCGATTAGTTGTTGAGAAAACGACTCAAAAAAAAAAAAAAAAGAATACATAGAGAACCCCCGTACATTACGCATATCAACGAACAAAATTACGGAGTGTATGGCAACCAGTAAGAATCCGGAGAGAAACGATCACACCAGATATACGCTGGATACCAATTTTTATTTAGCACATTTTTAGTGGGCTCTGTTGGACGAAACGTTCACGAACAGAGTTGTGGAGAATGTGCATTTTATACGGCAGATTACGAGCATCATTTGAAAGTCCTGATAAAGCAATGTAGGAATAAATTCGCGACTACACGAATGCGTATTTTAAATATTCACACATACGAGTGGCAGAATACTAAAAAGCACATTTCACGACAGTACCGCAAAAGGTAACAGCCTATTCGATTAAACACGTAAGTTGGTTCTTCGAACGACTTCAAAAATTGCATAGGGAATACATACACTACGAATACCAAACGAAAATAATAAGTGTATCGCAACCGATAGGAGTCTGGAGAGTGAAACGATCAAACCAGATGCACTGGATTCGAGTTTTCATTTAGCACACGTTGTACAGCCTGCAAGGATTTCGACCAATGCAGCATGGCAAATTGTGCACACGTAAAATCTGACCAGAAAGTTATTGAACGGAAGACATACCGAACTCGTCACGAATGTGTACTGTCGCATGCTTATCGACGAGACCATAATAGTAACGGTTTTCGCATAAACTGAATCACGTGCGATTTTAATTTAGCACATTGTTAGTGGGCTCTGTTGGACGAAAAATTCACGAACAGAGTTGTGGAGAATGCGCACTTTACACGGCCCATTATGAACGGCATTTGAATAAACGATAAAGCAATGCTGAGAATTTAATCGCTGACTGAATGGATGCACACATTTTACATGTATACATGCACGGATGAAAACTGCTAAAAGGCACAGTTCGTAGCAGTACTCCAAAGTTAATGGTCGATTCGATCAGATACACGAATAGGCGCTATGAAAAACGATAATAAAAATACAGGCGTATACTACGAATACGTTTTACACAAACTGAGTAACTTATGATGGGAAAATGTGAAAAATGAAGTACAAAAACAAAGTGTATGGCAACCAAAAGGGGTCTGAAGAGAGGAACATACTAAACCGGACGAACTGGATTCCAATTTTTATTTGACACACGTTGTACAGCTTGCAAAGATTTCGATAAATGCAACATGGCAGATTGTGCACACGTAAGAGGTTTGATCAGAAAAGTTATTGGAGAGGGGAAATTTAAATAGTCACTGACGAGGCGGTGTCTATCGCACGCTTACAAACGAAAGTACGCTTGAGGCTAAAACTAAATAGTACCACCTTTCAGTGCAATTTGCACATTGCTAAATTTATCTTATTTTTATAGAATAAATATGGGACAGCTTTTCTTCATCTAATTTTATTAACACATTTTGTATGAACTGTCATGGCACCCTTCTGTGAATTGCTTAGCACTAGACAGACGAGTGTTCAAATCCCAGCTCTAAAACTTTCTTTTTTTGGCCATGTGATGAAGCTGGTGCATGTGAAGCGCGCCTGTTTCTTTTTTTTTTGTTTTAAAAACTTTTTAAGTAAGCGCTGAAAAGCGAGATAAAAAAACAAAAACAAATAAAATAAAAAAATTTAAAAGAATTCATAAGGTTCCAACTCACAACCCATAGCACGTTAGCACAAATCCCAAGACGCTCCTTTCAAAAGGTCTCTCTGTCAGTACAATGTTTTTCATCTCTATAAATGCTATTTCATGTGAGAAATATAACAAAAAAAAAATTAATAATGAATTTGGTTATGTATTTTTTATTTGAGAGAAGTAGCAGGCTCATGTAAAGCATAGACAAACAACAGCTGATATACACTTGCATGAAGTGAAGACTGGCAATGCAGCAAAAACACTGAAAAGTGGTATGGATTTGTGCTAACATAATAGGGTAGCAGTTTTTGCGTCAACTGAACCACATGCGATTTTACAATAACAATTTTAGTACACTCTGTTGGAGGAAAAAATCACAGAGTTGTTGAGAATGTGCTGTATAACTGCATTAAAATGTGAGTTTTACACCAAACGAATAAGCCTGTTTTTTTTTTGTTCATTTGATGTAAAAGACTATCAAACAAACCCATGAAAACAAACAAAATTTGCTGCCTGAGCGAACAGCAACGAAATGTTTGGAGTAAACGCACCATTATGCTTCAAAATTAGTATGTTTGGGTAAAAAAATATTAAAAATAAATCCTTGACAAAACGGATGCATATTTTACATCTTTAAATGTATGAATGAAGAAGAAAACTCATAGACACATTTCACAACTGTTGTACATAGCTAACAGCTCTTTTAATCAAATCCACGAATTGGTTCTTCAGAATACGAGTGTTCAAAGATAAAAGGAATATGTTTAATTATATGAAAGCTACTAAAAAAAATAAAATTTGTATATAAATATATTCCTTCTTGTTCTTTTTTTTTTTTTTTTTTTTTTTTTTTTGTTTTGATAACAGTTAATTAAACCCGTGCTCTTTTGAATGATATTGGTCCCAGATCTCCATCTATAACACGGTGAATTTCATTTACGCGAATTCAGTTAATGGGGTACCGGACATGATTTTCAGTAAACATATTTTTTCAAATTCTTTAAAAAAAAAATAAAAAATATCAGTGAAAACCGCATTAAAATTGGTTGGATAGAATGGGATAAAATGAATGGTAAATTTGAGTTGTCAAAAAACATTGTGATATTTTTTGAGCAGTGGGTGTAATGTCATAGAATTGACACATCAGCAAATTTTTCACCTCTTTCACAGGTTTCTCATTCATTCATTCCTCACTCTCCTGTGTTTGTACATTGGTTTAGTTAAGCTCATCAATTTAGAAAGTTCATGGTGACTGTAAGGGAGGGGATAAAAGGATGTGCACTTGCACCCCCCCACTCCCTTATTTATAGACAAATTCAAAACATTGAAAAACAATAAAAACTAAGAAAATCAAAAACCAATTATTCCTTATTTGTTTTTATATTAGAGCACAGCCTTGGAAAAAATTTTTGGTGGTGCCTGAGGAGTTATTTACTTTGAGGGCTGAGTTCATATTTGCAACCCATTTTTAGATTTAACCCTTCATTTAGCCCCCTGTAGCCCAAGAAATGGAATTAAGATAATATTCTTGGATATTATCAAGTGATACATCGATAATATTGTTTATTGAGGCTCTGAGTTTACATTTATAATCCATTTTTAGATTGAACCCCTCCTTGGCCCCCTGTGACCCCTTTGATATTATTGAGTGATATATCATTAATAATGTTTTTTGAGATGCTGAGTTTAGATTTGCAATCCATTTTTTGATCAAATCCACTATTGAGCCCCCTGTGACCCTAAACAGGGGGTTCAAATAAAATTCTTAGATATTATTGAATGATACACAATAAATAATGTTTTTTGAGGCACTGAGATTATATTTACAATCCATTTTAAGATTGAACCACTTTTTTTCTTCCTGTGGCCCCAAAAAAGGGATTGCAATTATATCTTCACTTATTATTGAGTGATTTATTAGGTATTGGATGCCATTTTTTTTGAGACCAACAAAAAACAACAAAATTCAGTAAAACCACTTGCCCAACTTACTTGTAAGAAAAATAAGATTTTTGTATTTGTACTCAGAAACTTGTAAAACATTATAAACAATATATCACACAATAACATGTGAAAAGTCAAAATTAGCTACTTATATCTGAACCACTTTGGATCACATTAAAAGGAGTTGTATGAAGAAATACATGTCAAAATAAAACTTCAAGTCAAAAAAAATTACCAATAATGTATAACACAATATAAAGAGAAATTTAAAATTAGGCCCTTTCAGAGCTCCTGTGAGATCACATAATGGGTAAAATTAAGAAATTACGTCAAATTCAAAATCAGTAGCTAAAAAACTATTACGAATGATGTAATACACTACAAAATATGAAAAGTCAAAATTTCCCCTTGGGCATCAAAAATGAATCAAATGAATAAAATAATGTCAAATTTGAACTTGTTGCCTCAAGAAACATTACAAATGATGTATTACATAATATGTAAAAAAAAACAAAATTGGGCACTTTTATGATCCCTTGGGGTCAAAAAATTGATCAAATTGAAAAATTATTGACAAATTTGAACTCAGCACCTCAAGAAACATTACAAATGATGTATTACATACTAAAATGTAAAAAAACAAAATTGGGCCCTTTTTTGAGTCCTTTTGGGTCAAAATATTGATCAAATTAAAAAACTTAAGGTCCAGTTTGAACTCAGTACCTCAAAAAATATTTTTTTAAAGCATAAACAAACAATATTATACCACCTTTATGTTGATTTGGATAATTTCATGTATATATGTTGAAAGTTCCAAGAAAATGAATTTTTGGCCCATATCTGCTGCCCCTTTCTTATTTTTGGGATTTCAAAAAAAAAAAAATTAGATGTGATACTCAAGCACCCTCATACCAATTTTCAACCTTCTACCTCAGTGGGAAGTACAAAAAATAAATACAGATAGAAATCCAAACTTATTGAATCTTATTTACTTAGGTGATAATTTAGACTTTGAGCTTTCTGTGACAAAAGTTTTCTTGGGTCCTGAAATGAAATGTGCGCCCAACCTTGCTTCAGTCATTTTTTAAAGTCAATTTTGTTCAGTAAATTTTCACCAAAAACCTACTTAAAAATGAAGTATCAATGAGATGTATTGAAACCAGCAACCTCTGATAATGCAAAATACAAAGATGTCAATTCTATGACATCACAACAACAGGGTGCTCATCGAGGTACTGTTTTTGGTGCAGCGCAACTTTGACATCTTATATCTTCCTTTCTATTTAATATTTAAAAAAAAAAATTTCAGAACCTTCATTCATAGGCTTTAGACTATCTCTCCCATTAATTTTAAATAATTCTGAGAGTCATGTCCGGTACCCTATTTCAACTGTTTCCAATACATCATTTGCTGCAGACTAGGGCTTGTAATCACAACCATAACCAGAACAATAACCATTAAAAACCAAAACAAATTGACAACACATTGATTTGGAAACTGATAACAAAAACAAAAAACTTTCACATAACCAATAACCAATTCCCATAAAATGCTGAAACTATTAACCAGAACGATAACCCGAAAGAATCAGTTTTTATTGATTTTCATGGAATATCAATATTATTTATTATTTTTATCAAAAATTACCAATTACTTTCTGGAAAATTATTAATTATAAATAATTTGATCTGGAGAAAATTTTTTTTATCTATTTTACCTCAAATTTTGTGTTAACTGATGTTCAGAAAAATTGTTTTGGTTAACCATAACAATAACCAGTAACTAGTATAGATTTTTATTGGTTCCCAGTAATCAATAACTCCAAAAATGTTTTGGTTACAAGCCCAACTGCAGACTAATGTTATCATTTATTGTAAGTAAAATCTGGTATAATTATATAATTAAATAATGCAGAAAAGAATGCGAGATTGAAATGCACGAGTAGCGTAACTAAATTTTTTTGTGAGGGTCACGTGGGAAGGGGGCATGAAAGTTCTTCAAGAGCTAGAATATAGCGGGATTGGAGATGAGGCCTGTTTTTTGGCTCATGTTGGCAACTTATCATGGGATATAATTGTTTTCTTTACAATTTTTTTGGAAAGAGCCAGTGAAGGAGCCAAAAATTTTGTGGAAGCACAGCCCTTTTAGGGCAATCCATAGTTCCTCCACTGGAATAAATGGTGGATAATTGTTGTTAGTTGCGAATTTGTGTAAGTGATGGACATTAGAAATGGAAATCCATTCGTTTATAATACAAAATCAAAATTCTCAAGACAAAGTTTACCAATTTTTCATTACGCATCCACACACTAGCCTAATGTGTAAAAAGAAACTTTCTAGCAAATACATGGATAACTTCACATTTTAAAAAATGATAAAATCCTTATCATCACTGCACTCATTTTCCCACAAATGAAGTGCATCCATCTGTAATGTTTTTGACCGTAGAACACTTTCAACTTGAATAAGCAGGCACGACTTTTCACAAAATAATTTCGACAAAAATTTTAAACGTGTTTTTATCAAAAACGAATTCCCCTCAATATCCATTTTTGAGAACAGGGTCATGTATTACGAATACCTTATACATAAAATATATGATGCGGCGTGAAATACGAATACAAATGAAAAAAGTAAGTGTATGAAAACCAATAGGAGTCTGGAGAGAAAGATCAAACCAGATGCACTGGATTCGAACTTTATAATTTAGCACATGTTGTACAGCCTTGCAAGGACTTCGATCAATGCAGCATGGCAGACTGTGCATACATACTATTTTATCAGAAAAGTTAAGAAACGAGGAAAATTCAACTCGATATTATTTACACAGTGTTGCATGCTTACATACGAAAGCACAATGGTAGCAGTTTTCTTGTTACCTGAACCACATGCAATTTTACTTTAGCACATTTTTAGTTGGCTCTGTTGGAGGAAAAATTCACGAACAGAGTTGTGGAGAATGTGCATTTTACACGGCAGATTATGCGCAGAACTTCATTGTTCCGATAAAACAACGTTCGGAATACGAATGCACATTTTTCACATCTTTACTCGTACGGATGAAGATTACTTAAAGGCACGTTTTACGACAGTACCGCAAAGCCAACTTCTGTTGCCCTATTCGATTAAATCTGCGAATTGGTTCGTTAGAAAACAACGTCAAAATGATACGGAATACGACTGAATATTCAATGCGAAAATACAAATATAAATATAAATACGAAGTATGTGGGAACCCATAAAAGTCTAGAGGGAAATAATCAAACCAGATGCACTGGATTCCAACTTTAATTTAGCACATGTTGTACAGCCTACAAAGATTTCGATCAATGCAGCATGGCAGATTGTGCAAACGAAAAATTCGATCAAAATGTTATTCAGGAAAGGATATTTAAGCTGGTATTAATGCAATGTCGCGGGCTGAAACACTAGAGCAACATTAACAGTCTGAACCATATGTAATTGTACTTTAGGCACATTTTTAGTGGGCTCTGTTGGAGGAAAAATTCACGAACCAAGTTGTAAAAAACGCGCATTTTACATGGAAGATTATGCGCAGAATTTGAAAGTCCCGATAAAGCAAGAACATTGTTCTAAAAATATGATACGTGACTGGCATATTGATCTAGAGACAGGTACACATATTTTCAGGAATATTTTGGCACAATATACGAGATTAACAGAACTGTTATCTGATATCTGAACAAAATTGTGCGTATAGAAGACTTGGAACGAAACTTGAGTACACGAACTAAAGCTTGGAGGAAAATCGGTAATCGTAAAAATAATAATGACCCATTAAAAATTTCATAATTTCATAATTTCATCAACACAAGTTGTAAGCACAGTATGCTTGAGAAAACCAGATGGGGCAATAAACACTGACGTCAACTACATCTTCATAGATGGTTGATGAAAAGAATGTCGATAAAATTCTTAGGGAAATATTCATGCATAGGTTCGAAACATTTAAAACAACAAATTTTATGGAACGAAAACTAAGCACAAACTGATTTACTTTGAAATAAGAGGAGGAGGCGAATACTTCCAAGATGAAGATATAAATTAGTAAATACATACTAGAATGTAATGAACAAAAAAAAAATAAACATGGGGAAAAATAACTTTATTAAAAAGAAAATTTGACAAAATGGGAGCAAAAACTTTTTCACTTGAACTATGGTCAGAGATGAAACCGAAAAATTGTCACAAATCCTAGAAATTACGAATGAATTGTAAGCATGTGAAGCGGGGAAGGACTATATCATTGAAATTATTTTTCCTAGATATGCTGAAATGGTGTACACTATTTTTTTCGAACAAGAGTGCACACTCAAAATCTTCATCTGGGATATTTTCAAAGATTTAAAAGGTTTACAAACTACATTAATTCATTCGAATTAACTTACAGAGTACAGAATTTCATTAGTGAACAAATAAAACATGAAAATATTTTGACGCATGGCAGAGTGGGTTAGAAGTTCAAGAAATATAACACAGAATTGACAATGTCGCATACGCACATGAGAGAGTACAACTTTACCAAGTATTCTCGTTAACTGGAGCAACCGCAATTTCAATTTAGCACATTTATAGTAGGCTCTGTTGGATGAAAAATACACGAACAGAGTTGTGGAGAATGTGCATTTTACATAATTAATAAATGACATACGGAACTTGAATAATATTTGGATAAGCATACTCATTACTATGAACATAATATTATGATACAAGAGTTTCATAAACGTATCTGAAGACAAGTAGTCATACCGTCAAGAAATAATTATAAAAATACATTCGGATTAATCTGATGAAATTCAATCAATCGTGAAATATGAAATTATGAGCATCAAAGTTAGTGTTAAGTCATGACATGCACTTCTTTGGTCTAAGCCACTGATCGAATTCGATTTTACAAGAACGATTCCGAAAAAAATATCACGTTCAGCGAATAATTCATAAGCAAACGGGGAATAAGGAGAAATTTAAGAATACATATTTAAACTAAAACCCTTGAAATGACAACTTTTCGCAAATTCTTGATAAAGAGTTTAAATTGACATAATTTCTATCATTTATTTCTATCATTTTGAAATTACGAACACATTATGAGTAGGTCATCGTTGAATCAAACCTTTGAAATTGATGAAAACCTGACGAAAAATGAAAAATATCAAAATCCAAGAATTAAATCTGATAAAAAAGTTTTTTTTTCTGCTGATTCTCAGCAGGTAATTATAGTTTTTGCTTTTTACTCTGCTGCTTTTCCAAGGTAAGAAGACACTCACATGAAAATTTTTTTGCAATTCCAAATTCTAAGAGACCGATCATTTTTGAGAAAATACACTTCGAAACGAACAGTTTTTCTCTTTACAATATCTAGCTCAAAAAGAGCAATGCGATTTCTTCTTTTTTTTTTTTTTTTTTTTTTTTTGGTAAACCACATTGTGAATTTCGACTTACCTTCTTCGGCAGTTTCCAGCCATTCCTTGAATTGTTTCATCTGCTGCAAGAACATTATTTTTCCTTTATTCGAATGCGCTTCCTCGTACCATTTCACGATAACCCCTTCGGAAATAACATCCGCTGAAAAGGTGAGGAAAAAAAATTAATAATAACTGAAACAAGGAAAAACAAAATTATTCTGCGGTCAGTCCCTCACTTTTGTAGAAAAGTAAAATAATTTTTTGGAAGACTTTCATAAAGTTCATATTATCGTAACAGTACTCTTGAACTTTGAGCATTAAACTAAGCTCAGATCGCGTTGTCTGGGTGAATGCTGCCAGTAGCATCGTGTATTGTTTTAAGTGTTTCAATGCTTGGTCGGTCAACAGTTCTTCCTTTTTGTTCCACTCAGCATGCGACATCACAACCGACCACACCTACAACAAATTATTATATCGATCATTACGAGCGCACTAGTTAAAAATGTATTCAACACAATGGAAAAATTCAACGCACTAATATCACAACTTCGTGCTCCGGTATGTTGGCTTTTGCAGCCATTTTCTGCACGTCTGAAATTATCTCTTTAATTGGAGCTTCTTCGGCGAGTTTCATGCTCAAGTGTCGTTCTAAACTGCGCTTTGCACCTTGACTCTCCTGCGTAAATGATATAATCAAAGTATTATTACAATCACGAAGGTAATAATAGTTCGTGGTCATGCACTTGATGGAATAATATTCGGTACATGTCTTCAGACATCCAAGGAAGATAGGTAATCATTAAACTATCATTTAGGTAAATTGTCATCCTTAGAAGTTGGAATAAGAAATTATTAATTTTTTTTCGCGACAGGTACAGATTAACTGCTAGGTAAACAGCGTTTGGAAGAATAAATTGAACGTATGCATATCTTCAGACATCCAAGGAAGATACGTAATCATTGAATTATCATTTGGGTCAGGTGTCATCATTAGAATTTTATAAGCAGAAATAAAAAAAGATTAAATGTTTTTTCTCCAACTAGTAGGTACTTAGGTAGGTAAATAGCGTTTGGAATAATAAATTGGGCGCAAAGATTTTCATTCATTATATCATAACCATGATACAAACCTTCACGCATTCCTAATTTCATGAGTAACTTAATCGGTTTCAAGCGCGTATTTCCTTTTCGTAACCAAGATGAGCAACTTTTTTCAATTTCGGTCACAAAATGAATCAAATTAGATACAAATTGAATCTTTCGATTCTTTATTCTATTATCTCCTTATCACTATGGTAATCAGGCATCGTATTCTTTTTCTTCTTTTAGCAGATTTGTTTTAGAATAGGTGATACTTATTGTAAAACATAAGCAGTTCTACAGTATACGATATTACAATTAAAAATATTATCTAATTAATTTAGCCATAAAAATGGTCAGGGGACTTACATTTTAAAAACTATGATAAACTATGGATGCATCTGATTTTACCTTGCATCTATTTCGTTGAGTTCTCATATAGTAATTATAAGGTCCTAAATCCCAATATAACACAAACAATCGAGTCCAATTAATTATTGATTACGATTAGAAATCATTGCCCCAGTACAGCAAAATATTATTATTTTTTTTACCTCAAACAAAGTATACATACTACGTAAAATAAGTCTACAGTTATATTTTTTCTATTCAAATTATTGAGAAAAAATCAGATAAATACATCATCCTTACAGGTACCTACAATAAAATCAAATTATTAACAAAATAAAAAATTTGAAAAAGTGTAATTATATTTCCCGCCAGTCTCAATTTCTCAAGGGAAATGGAAACACCAAAGTCAGAAATGGTAAATTTATAAAATACAATTTACATTTCTATCAAAATTTGCTTTTTCTAACTGCGGCTGTACATCTGTGAATTTAATACATACACAGAACAAAAAAAAACTGATTGTACTTACACAATGATCTGTATTCATAATATAATCAAGGATATACAATTGTGCGGATTGTATACAAACACGAATCCATGTTATATAATTACCTAATTTTGTATACAACAATGAAATTCGGACAATATGAGAGATGGGACTGAATTTAAATTTATTTATTATAATGAAACACTCCACTCAACAGTAGAGCTAATCATTTTAACATTAATAAACTGACAGTTACAATAAGGAGATGAATATTTAGCAAAAGAATCTTAAGATTCAATTCGATAATTAATTTGATTCATTTTATGACCGAAATTTAACAAGTTACCCATCTCGGTTACAAACAAGAAATACGCGTTTCAAGCTAATTTCTCACGAGATTACGAATATTTTTAAAAACACGAAAAGGACGGAAAAACATGAATCATTTCTGATAAATCACTATCCTTTGTCCTCCCTTCAGGAAAATTCCCAAAAAAAAAAAAAAAAAAAAAAAAAAAAAAAAGGAACGGGCTGATGTTTAAAATACCTATTTCTAAACTCGTTGAAGTCACAACATAATTTTGAAAATATTTCTGTACGCAACCTCAATTACCACTTTAACGCATTCGAGAAATGAAAGCTACTGTAAAAGCGAAAGCAGCGTTAGTTTTATTCGAAACCAACGAGGAATGCTCAGTATTTCGAGTAGCAACTACACTGCCCACTGGAATTTTTCGGGAAACTTCATGTAACTCTCCACAATCTGAATAATTCACATTTTGCAGCCAAATTTTTCACAGACTCCAATCGCAGGAATAATGTATATAACAGTTTCTCTCGATACATAAAATTTTCAGCCATTTAACAAAAATTTTTTCACCAATGATTTTGAGTTATCATGATTAAAAACATCGTAGATGACTTCGAAACACTCCAGGGAAATATTTTACATATTTCTTCAGACATCCAAGGAAGATATGTAATCATTTAATAATCATTCAAGTGTCATGTCATCACAAGAAATCCGCTTAATGTGGTCATCAGAGACTTTTTCATCACACAGTTTTATGGTAGAAAACAAAGCAACTTTTCATACGTCTTATTTTCGCGAAGTGAATTCACTATTTATTTTACTTTTCATATCTTCTCGTTTTGACTAAAATATAAGATTAATGAACTTTTCATCATGCTACGAACGAATTATAAAAAATAATTTGATCGAATTGCTAATACTAAATAATGTAAAATAGCAAGCTAACGTATACAAGATATTATATCGTTATAAATACATGGGGTATTTTTTTTTTTTAAGAACAGAAGTTTTTATTTTTCATTTAGCCAATAAAATAATCGATTAAAACTGAATCTTAAATATCAATGCGGAAAATTACGTGAAAATCATAATTACTTGAGCTAGGTGCAACTTCACAACTTCTTGAAGTCCTTTCTCATCAAACATCGTTTTGAAATATTCTTCAGTTCGTTTATTGGGAGGAACGAATTCCATCAAACTGTAATTTAAAAAAAAAGTAAGTACAATATAATTTCAAGAATGGCTTGGATCGGGGTACGAAGAAAAATCACTAACTTTCTCTCGAGACCACTTCTCTTCAAAGAGGCCATCATACTGGCTAATCCCTTTTCTTGTTTCCACGTAACAAATACTTCAATCAAGAAGTCCAAAGCTAAACCATCCTTTATAAGATGTTCCTGAAAAATATGCACAAATACGTTTAAAAACTAGGATAAATTATATAAATTTGCGAAATAAACTATATTCTATCATCAGGATTTGACACACTTCGAAATGAAAAAAAAAAGATTCAAATCAATTCTTCTAATAATTCAGACCGCAAACTTTCAAATAATTAACTAAAACTGATAATTAATATAGCTGCAGTTTTTTATTGATATTCTTATTTGTGACGAAAACAAAAATTGTTTTCTTCTTCCAAAATACAAAATTTGAAAAAAATTATTCTACAAAAATTAAAGGTTACTATCACCAGAATGTTAACGCGAGTTCCCTTGTATTTGGCAGACCAGTTTTAAGAGAGGAGAAAAGTGTTGGAGTAATGTCTAAAATGCAAGGGGCGAATGTATGACCTTCTATGCACCAACTCTCTATTGTCTCCCTTCATGAGATGACCTCAACTATTCAGGGGTACATGTTATTGAGTGGACAATTGAAATAAAGAGAAATCAGTGCTATCGGAGAGAGGAAAGGAGGCATTCTCCCGGGTCTGGAGGTTTCGGGAGTCCGTCTTCAAGTTGTCCTGAAATCCATATAAATTCGTTTATGAATTAAACAAGTTTCTTTTAAATTGAAACCCCAACTCACTGTCAAAGGCCTGATAGTGATGTTCACCAGGGTCCGGATTTCCTCTTCACGGCCTTGGGAGAAATGCATACAAACATGTACCAAGATGAAATCATACTTGTGTACAGACGCTGTTTGTAAACATACATTTTTGGTATGCGAAACTGTATCAAGTTATCATGCAGATAATCGTTAATTAAACAGCATCGTTCGATCGTTTACTACTTGAGCCGTTCGACTGAGGCTACAAGGAATGAACCGGAACCACTAATGAAAATAACACCGTGTGTAACCTCACACATTCAATTCTCCGAAAAAATTCATACTTAATTTTGTTATTAAAGAGCGAGATCCTTCGGGTCTCTAATGGGCACACTTACATAGCTGGTCTGTTCAAGAACCAGTGGTTATATATACAGCACAAGAAACAAGCAGAAATATTAATATGTAGGGAGGAGGGGAAGAGTTTATTAGTATCCCAATTTTTAATCATAGTACCAACCCAAATTTATTCCCTCATGGCCTACCGTAAAGTGTATCTATTCACTACTTTCTTTCAGCGCTCACATATCATGATTTCTCAATCACTTTGCAAACTCAACGCTAATATTAATTTCGCATTATTGATGGATCAGGGCAAACTAGTTTCAGCATGAATACTTCCTACTCTTTACTAATAGATCATCTTGTTTAAAATTCTGAATTTCGTGGTATTTAACCGCCTGCTAAATAATTTTTGTTGAAAATAAACGAACTTTCCTAAATAACAATAAAACACTACTCGAAACGAACAATGAACGGTGTTTTGTGGAAAGAAAAAGAAAAATCAACAAGAACGAAAACAAAAAATAATTTATCAACATCAACAGATTGAGTAAATCATAACTGTACACGGATAAACAGGTTATAGGAAATGTTCAACGCACAACGGTTGAAATCCGTTGAATAAACAACTAGAGGTTCAAACAAACACATATCAAGAAGTACATGAAAATCGACGCAACTTTTCGATTGATCAAGAATATTTCAATCAAGATCGAATTTTTGGAGAAAAATGGATATCTACTATATAAAATTCAAAAACGTCCCGATTTTCGTCAGAATTTATTTTTCGTAATTCTCATTTGGCTGGAAGGTTGAAAATTGGCACGAGGGCCCATCAGCATCATATCTGGATACGTTTTTTCCAAATTTTGAAAACATTAAAGGGCAGCAGATACGAGCCAAAAACACTTTTTGAACCGGCATTTTTTCTGCTGTCAGTTGGATGGGTGACCATCAAGAATTGTTTTCTTTATTTTTTTTTTTTAACCAAATACGTTTTTACTGATAGGATTTCCTGGAAATTTTACTGACTGATGCCAATGTGCTGATAAGCGTACACTCTTGATTTCTCCTAGTATGATTTAGTCATCATTTTTTCACAACCTGGCGAAGACAGGGCTGAGGACTAGTGATGGGAATTTTAGATCTTTTACAAAGTTTAATTCATTAGGTCTCGGTCACAAAATGATCTAGTTCATCATGACCTAAATGATAAGAATAATAAAGAATAAAAAATTGTGAACAGTGAACTGAGATATGTGTTTTAGTCACCTAACCTGACTGTACGTCTACTTCCAAGTTCCACTCCACTGAACAGTTGCGGTAGCAGATTACTAAATCATTTTATCTAGCTCATCTTATCTTGAAAATTCAAATTTCAAATCGGTCACGAACTAGTTCATTGAGAGTTTAGGTCTCGATCATTTAGGTCATTGAATTGTTAGTTCAAATGAACTAGTTAGTGAACTACCGACACATCACTACTGACGACTAGTTCGTTCATAAAACATCAACGAATAATAATCCTAGTTCATTAGTCTCAAGAAAACTAAACAGAAATAAATTAATATTATTATTATCTCGCTTTCCACCTGTCTGTGTTTTGAAATTATTTACTTTTGGAGCAGTTTTAGGGAGAATCCAAAATATTTTTTTAAATATCTATTGTAACTCATCATTTGAAATTCACTTTTTATCAATGAATTAAATCAAAATTCCTCCATAAAGACACATGTGAAAGAATGTTTGGATAAAAACATAATGCTGATTGCTCAGAACATTTTTAACTCTATTCGCCATCAAGAATAAGTTAGGTTAAAAACGAGTTTTTAAAAAATAAGCCTTCATTTTGGTATAATTTGAAATTAGCTTTGTTTATTTAGAACGGATTTCGCGGTGCAATTCTACAATACAAAAACATAAGACTCTAACTGCCACAATATTTACAGAATAGCACCGAATCATGGCTGATAACAACAAACTCGATAAAAGCGATCCCAGTGGTCTGGTACCAAATTATGTCATATTTCTCTGCGTTAGTAACTGCAATAAGGGCGTATAAAAATAATGAACAGCAATTTTAAACGTGTGCGTCTAAAATCAATCAAATTAAACTGTTTCGCTATTATAGACGCAGTTGTAACAAAAAAGTTAAACACTATACAAAAGAAAACAAATACTTCTCGACCTACTTTGCTAAAAAATTAATGAAACGAGTAACGAAATCAAAGTTTTTTCCCTCTCAAATCAGTACCCGAGTCAATTTGAAATATGATAAGGATAACTGGAAAACATGGGCATTAAAACACGGGAATTACATAGAATAAAAAATTTTTTTCTGAATAAAGAACATGATAGAAAACTTTTTAAGTAAATTTTTCAATTTTTGAAATAAAATTTGCGGAAAAATATGACAGCATAATTTTCTTATCTTTCTGATTTGCCAATGTATAATTGAGAGGCTTCGAATTTGTTAGTGTTTTTCGAATTTTCATATAATTTGTATAGACTTGTTCAAAAAGAAAAAAGTTAATTTTAATGATATTGTTTAGTCCAGTTAATTTTTTATACAGGAATTTTCTCAGGTTTCATTTTTTGATAACTCCAAAGGATATTTTTGAACCAGTAGAAAATGAACTGTATTGATGAATAAATATTCTGAGAGTCGGTTATCTAACAAAGTTCCCTCCTAAACCGAAAAAATAAATGAAGCATGGACGTTTACAAATTTTA
The DNA here is from genome assembly GCA_011428145.1 of Ericerus pela. Taxonomy (NCBI): domain Eukaryota; kingdom Metazoa; phylum Arthropoda; class Insecta; order Hemiptera; family Coccidae; genus Ericerus; species Ericerus pela. Next base: position 24,406 of record WOFM01000136.1, on the reverse strand, counting down.
CTCATGGCATTAAAAAATACGTAAAAACTAAAAACACCCATTTGACCTCTAATACGGGTGAAATTTTCAAAAATCAAAAAAATGATTTAACAATTTGTCAAATGACCGATAAAAACAAAATTCCGTTCAATATCTTATTGAACACAAAAAATATTGACAAATACGAAAATACACATTCAACACCCTTAGCAGTGGAATTTCAGAAAATCCTTGGAATGAAATTTTCGAAAATGAGCATATAACTAAAAGGAAAAAAGAAGTAAAAAAAAGTTTATTAAGCAAATAAAAGTTTTTTAAACAAAAGATTACAGAAAAAAAAACACACTAGCGCAGCAAATTATGTTTTCAATAATCAACAAAAATCATTAATTTCTTTTTACCTCTCACTTTATAAAATACCTATTACCTTACACTTTTCGAACTTTTTTTTTTCCCGTCCCTTTTTTAAATCTCTTTTTACATAATATATTAATACATCTCCTTTTACGTCTGTCTGGATAATTTTCGATTTTTCATCAAAAGTTTTGGCTATTTTTTTCCTCCAATATTGGTTTTCATAAACATCTATATCGGCATTAGGTATGTTCAGTGCTACCCATGCACCCAATTTTGAGCCTTATAGAATGATAATTGTCTAAGCCCAATTGATGAAACTTTTGTCAGTTCCCATGGTTAAACCACTTCACAAATTTTCATTTTACAAGATACCAGTTTTTAATATGTTCAGAACCACCTACTTACCAAATTGTAGCCGTATCGAATGATAATTACGCCTTAGCCTCATGAGTGAAACTTTTGTTAGCCCTAATTTCTAAACCGCTTCAAATTCTACACAAAATTTGTTTAGAACCAATAACCTACCGAATTTTATAATTTGTTGGAAACAAATTTTCTATGTAAAAAATAAATACTCAAATGTAAAAATTTTGAAGGTAGTTCTACTTGGGTTGAAGATGATTTAGATGAAATTATATTCAAATACATTCGTTAATTTGTGAGTTATAACTGAAATTATAGAAAATTAATAGAATGATGAGTACAACTTATCTCCATTGATAACAGATAAATTAACAAGAACAGCTACTTTTTCACCAGCATAATTTGAATGAACCAGTTGACTAAAACTAATATCAGCACTGGTAAAACAGTATCGTATAAATGATGCTTCAGCATTACAGAATTAGCTTTTATACATAAGACTAGAGAGTACCCAATGCTCCTACACAGCAATAATTTACAAACATACATAAACCACAAATGTGTCGGGAACTCAGAATTACCAACTAACCAGATGCAAAAATAAGAGAACATAAATTGAAGAGTTATGGACTGAAACAGCGCGAAATGTATCTGTAATTATGGTCATATGATTGAATCACAAAAGTGGCTTTTATATACAAGATACATACTTTATCAATATAATAAACGTTCAACCCTTGTTTTTTATTTAAACTTTGAGTATATACTTTATGCAAGGCTGATTCGTTTAACATTCCTGTACGTAGTTATAGTGTTACAGGAAAATGAAATAACGATGTTATTGCATTGTACTATATCTATACATACACAAATACATAGACATATGTCTTAGTAATTTCATTCGCCAAAATGAAGAACGGAACAAGGAAAATCAGCCTTACATTACATATATACTCAAAGGTCTGAACTACATGGAAATTATTAAAAAATTCCTGCGCAAGCACCAACTATTTCACTGTTCTACAGAAATAACAAATTGAACAGTGTTATCAGGGTAATACTTACATGGCTTGTATACATATAGATATACAAATTAGTGATTTTTATGGCACAAACCATAATTTTATGAAATGAAAAACTATCTCAGTCTCAAACAAAGATTTGCTAACTCACATGATCTTAGGGTGCGTATACATTTGCGAGCAAAATGCTTGCGAACCGTTCGTTAGATGCTCGAGAACCGCTCGATAAAATAATATTTCAGTGAACAGTTCGCGAGCATCTAGCGAACCAGGGAAAAGAGACGAACTAACTGCGAACCATCCGCAGTTATCGCGAACCTATAGAATGGAAACATGATGACTTCTCGTGAAGAAAATAAAACAATGTTGGTGATGAGTGGCGCGGTTTTATTGATGGCTACCACATGCAACCAAAAATGAATAAACTGCACACAAATGCCGTCCCAACTGAACTGCAAACATCCTTTGTGTTCGTCGAAAAAACTGACTTCCGGCGGTTCACAACGAGCGACGAACGAACGGTTCGCAAGCAGTTTGTGCGACGCAAAAACGTCGTATCAATTACGCGAACATGGTGCTTGCGAGCGGTTCGCAAGCATTTTGCTCGCAAATGTATACGCACCCTTAAGTAGCATGTTTGAAAACTCTCTTTGAAGAGGTTAGCCTACAGCTGGGGAAGCCAAACAAATCAACATACGTGTCAACATCCTTGATGAAATATCACGGAAAAGGTCTCAAGCAATGTTCTATGATCCTCCGAGTATTTTAAGATCTCATTTGTAATTGTACCTTATATATATCCCAAAATAATACAATTTAAAATATTGTGTAAATACATTTTATGATTCTATGGTTAACAAAAGAAGTCTCAATCGATGTGACATAATGCCCCTAGAATTTCAAGCTCTCATTTGTTGTATCTCATATAGGTCTGAAGATATTCCACTTTGAGTGATTTGTTTGAAACTATGTTAGGATTTATAGAGAAGATTTTTGAAATCACATCTTCGATGGAAGGTAAAACAAACTTATTCAACGGGGAAGGGTTTCACACCACCACTATTCCACTCATCATGGATTGTATATATGTACCTTCCTATAGTTCAAAAGCAGTGAGTGTCCCAAGAAGTTATCTATTTAAATTACTGGAAGGTGTGAATGTGCGTACGAACGAGTGTTTACTCCTCAGATAGAATGAAAATCAATTTTATCAAACTGTACCTATCAATTCATTTTACTCATTTCAGATTTACACAAACACTAAAATGCATAAAATTACCCCCTCCTCCCCAAAAAAAAAAACTGAAACTGAACTGAAAATCAAGTTTTGCTGTTTCAAATTATTGAAAAGTACCAAAACACCTGGTTCACCAGATGTAAAAATTACAACAAATTTTATAATTGAATTCAAGCAGGGGAATTTCAGCAATATATTATTTTTATAACATGCCTCGAGTCATAAATCATAATAATCATACACAGCGTAGGCCTAACAAAATTTGCTAATAAAACTGTACCTATGTTACTATTAACCAGGCAAATTTTTCAGGAGTGTCTGTTGACAGAACAGTTCCTCTCGAATGCATGCCTAACTTATCACATGTGTTCACCTTACTCACATTCTTCTTACCAGTTATCACTCAAGTTCACCTCAGAATTTATTTTCATTTGAACTTTCAATTAATACACGCACTTGAGATGAAATGAAATGATTAAATTATGACCAAATAATTCAATTAAAATTAATTACTTCGTCAAATATTCATACAATCTAATGGTAAACGAATGGAAATAAATGCTGAGAGGCAAACAATGATAAGATAAAATGTGAGAACACATATGATAAGTTAGGCATGGATCTGAGAGGAACTGGATAGATTGAAAAGATCATATTTCTATTCAACGAATTTTCTCAAATTTGGGACCTATCTAGATCGTTTTTTCAAACCCAAAAACCAATTTCCTCTAAATTTTAGTAACACTGTTGGTCTAGTTCTTCAGAACTCAGTTATATATATATATATATCAAAATTTAGTCAAAGAATGTCATTCAAAATTACATATACCTACTTTGGTATGATTATACAGCAAATAAGAAAACATAAAACGTTTATCTCTCAGAATAAATTATCAACTCTAGTATACACAGGCCCGTATGAAAGCGATTGATACTTGACCTAAAGTATTACGTAACCTATATAAGATACATGAGATAAGTAATACTCAAGTATCACGTATCATTTTCATTTCTTAACGTAGCAAAGAAGTTTCACCTACTGAGTGGTCAAAGTATACTCTCCTTTTTTCTGATTTTAAAAGAACTGGGGAGGTGGTTGAACTTTCGCGAACCTATGCGCTTATTCCATCACGGTTAGTTTTTCGATTCTGGGGTAAACGATAAAACGCAAGTTTGATAAGTTGCAACTTGAAGTGGAATGATCTTTTCTTCAAGATCTTTATCATTAAAACAAATCAGCAAACGTCTTTAAATTGTGTAGAGAAAATGTACAAAAAACAAAGTGTTATTTTTCTAGTCTCTTCTTTATAATTTTCTTTTTGTTCCTCAGTTTTCTAATTATTTGAAATAAGATGGAACTTTCATTAGAACGTCATTACACATAAAAAAAAATAGGATCGGTGTAATTTGTGTACGCATAAAACTCATATCTTTAAAACAAAAATTAAGGATTATTTATATTTTTTTTGGTACTTGAAAGTAATTTTTTTAAAACGATGACTTCAAACCGAATAATTTCAAGATTCAAGGTATCGACACACTGTATTACCATTCATTTATTTTTATAAGAAACCAAATTAATAAAGTACAATTAAAACTTACATTCAGCAGAACGGTTAAGACTTGAGGCTGGACAGAACCGTTTGCGATCCATAAACCAGTCATTCTTGCCAACTTAATCCTTTCCGATTCATTGAATCCTTTAACGAACATCAACACTTTCTTCATCTCTTCGACGAACATTTTCTCCAGGTACTTGTAGCGCCGCATAAGTTTTACGAATACCTAAATACAAATTACAGATAAGTTGGCTTTTTCACTGGACCTAAATGCACATAATGAAGAAAAAAAAAGCGTACCTGCTCGAAGTTCCGCATTGAAGCCATGTCATCGGATGCCTCGAATATGCAAGCATTAGTCTTGCATAACTTATCTCCATCTTGAGCAACTGATCCACCAGGCACTGAAATGAGAAAACCCAAACAATAGTATCAGAAATACGAGAAAATATCAACACATTGTGCAGGGATCGTTTGTTTATCAATATTATTTTTATTCAATCATTTATTTGCTTTACAAAAAGCTTGGAATTTATTCAAAAGTAAAACGGTTAGAGCAAGGTACTTTCAAATTTTGGAGAAAATTTATCAACACCACCTTTTTCTACCATCCCTCACAGTAGGGGAAAATAATATTTCATAGAAATCACAGTGTTAACAACTGTCTAAAACTGTGATTCTTGAATGGAAAACACAATCTCCAAATTACCTAATCCCCGAAATGAACGATATTTCTGGACTCCACGCAAGGTTATTTTTTAGTTGCCAGAAAACTGTACACCACATTTTAAATTTTATTGTTCAATAAACCGGACGTAAATAAGTGCCAACTTCACGCATTAGCCTGAATATTAATGACGTTTGATTATTTTACTATCGATTCGTTCTTTCATGAACTGTTACGAACAATAACGAATTTAGTAAAATCAAATAAATTCAATCAATATAGCGAAATCAAGGGTCACTCTCAATTTGACTAACATTCAGATAGCCGTTCATCTGAAGATTAACGTTCAACAGACGTCTCAAAGTCTATTTCTTTTTTTTATTACCCATTAATACAGTCATCCAACATTCGCAAAAATTTACTTTTACAGAATAAAGTTCAGTGAATAGGCTACCAACATTACAAATGCAACAAATTAACTCTAGTTTCGATTAAAATACTAAGTAAATTTTCTTTCGGGTCTCATTCCAGAGCTTCGACTGAAATAATATTATTGACGGTATTCTCCGAGATGAAAATTAAAGTAATATGTTCCATACAAATAGGCCGGGTGTACACAGGCCTTGCACATACATATATTACATAAGCATAGGATAAATCGCGGATGTCCAGGGGACTATGTATATAACAGAAAAAACGTAAAAAAGAGATTAAGATGCTGTTAAAATGAAAAATGGTACATTTTAAATTTAATATGTTCTTGACGTATGACGTTAAAATAAGGAATACTTTCTGATTAATCAACAAAAAAGAAGAAAGTGTTACATAAGCTCAAAAAAAAGAAAAAAAAAGAAGCGAGAAGTATTTTTCGTAATTACGTTGAAAACGTAGAAATCAATGAATCAATTCAATATCGAGAAAAATAAGACTACACCAAACACGAGGACTCATTTAGCTCTATTTTTTTTTATCCATAAAGATACATTCTTATCTCTAAAGTCAATGAAAAATTGCTTACATATCTATATCCTGGCTGAATTAAAAATGAATTAACTTTGGTACCTAGTCAATTTTCCGTAACTTCAGAAATCTTAATAACGGAGAATTTATCCATAAAATTGAAACTTTGAATACTGGATTTAGATTAACATAAATTTCCGCGCTTTGACAAGGCAATGTGAATATTAGGTACTTCACAATGCTGTGTACATATAACATTCAGAAAAGTTTTGTTTGTAAGTAACAGACGCTTAAATAATTTCGAAAACAGAATTACAATGTCATGTCCATCTAATTCACAAACGGAAAACTAAAATGAAATTATAGAAGTTCAATAAGGAAATGTATTTCAACAACAAATAAAAATGTATTCCACATTAAAATTTTGAGAAATTTAATTAACATCGCAAACTAACAACATAATCATCGTTTTGTAGTGAAACAAAATTTGGTAACTTAAAAAGTTATTTTCGAGGATTTATTGGATTCTAAGAAAATAGGGCAAACAATCAAAATAAACTAGATACATTATAAATGAATACATTCAACTTTGCAACCTGAATCAAGATTGCAGAGTAATAAGAAATACTGCTTTGTTGAAACTCTGAATTTATTCACCCGAGAGCATGAAAAAAGAGTTCAAGCATAGTGATACAGCATCAGAACGAGTAAATCGTCATGGGTTGCCAATTTCCTGCCCTTTCTTAATTAAATCATCTAACATTTCATACTACACAATTATTTAATATATGCAGATATGAGCTAGTTCAATTATATTCGATACTTGGTGAAAATGGAGAAAATAGATCTTACTAAATAATTGCTCCAGTGTAACACATTGCGGTATTTTATCACACAAGTTTTAATTATGAAGGTACTAACCTAGTAAACCTCCAGCGATAAGAATATCGAAGAGCGCTTCACCATACCGGCGATAATCAACTTTTGAACCAGCAACATCCAAAAATTTATAAATTGCGTCTATGTCGGATCCAGCAGAGTTGAGCCCGATAACGATGTAATCTCGAAATCCGGCAGGATCATACTTTTCTTTTTCATCTAAAACACAGGAAACATCGAATAAGTAAAACTGAAATTGTAGAGTTGGCAGTTTCTTGTAAATAGTGTAAAATTTACCTCTTTTCCTGGTCTTAATCCTCTGACCTGATAACACTGGCTTTTCTGTTTTTTGACTCATACAACAGTTGGCTTAAACAAAAGAGAAAGTTAAAAATTAAAGACCAGAACTAATGGTATGATATATGATTGTCGGAGTTCCACTGTAAGCATGAAGCGTATAACGTGACACCACTAACCACGTCGTCCCCTCCCTTTAAAAAATGTTGATTAATAATAAAACTTAAGGAATGACTTATTAGAACCAATAACTTCGATTAAGAAACAAGAATTCTAAAGAAGACGGAGATACTTTTTTTTGATAACGTGAGTCGATGAAATCATTTAATGCGCATTCCCGTAATAATTGCGCCTAAAAGAAGGCTCATGCTGAAAGGGAAACGATACGAAGTCGATGAAAAATGAGCCATACAACGGCAGGAACAGGAATAGAAGGATTGTCAATTTAACAAGACAAAATGAAAATTACAAGAGAAATTAAATCAAAACAGATTATTCGCGTAATGGATCGATTAGAAAGTCACCCAAAATTGATACGTGTTCAAGAAAATTGATGTCAAGGTTAAAATTCAAGTTAATAATCGAAGTCAAGATATTTGATTTAAAGCAAATACTTACGATAAAACTGGTTGCTTTCACCAAAATTACTCCTTAATTTTCAAATATTTAAGTTTTGATCGCGAAATTTCAATTATAATTTTCACTTATGGTCAGTAATAGATTTTGAGAAAACAACGTGATTCATTCATGAATTAAACATTTTTACTTGTTGGGAACAACGATTTTTTTCTCTGAAAAATGACATCATTTGACAAAAAAGTACTCGAAAAAAAATTCCTCTTACAGTTACACCTACTATTCAGAAGGCATATTTCTCTTGTTTGCGTAACTTTAATTACTTTATTCAATGTTTTATCAATAAGATATATTCCTCATAATTTTCAGGAAATTTCTCTTCATTTAAATTGAACAAACTATTAACAGAATATGGTTTTGAAATTTTTCTAATTCCCTGAAAAAATATTGAAATCTCTAGAACAAACCAGGAAATTAAAAAAAGCTTTTCTACAATGTTTGGCAACATTGAACTTTCTTACTACCAGGGTTGGCAAATTAAGAGAAAGAAATTTTGAAATTTTTTTTTGTCAGTTACAGTGTTGATAAATTGATAAATACAAAATTATTTCTGTTGGACATAGTACAGTACTCAGTAACACTGAATTCATAATACATAACTTTTACATTTTTATTCTCGTATACACTGTCTCGCCTAAGTAGGGATTCTAGCGCTTCTCAACCACGCCATTACTTGTGTTCTCAGTTGTAATTCATTCGTCAAATAAATGTCATAGCGAATTTGTTCTTTATTTAGCAAGAAATTGAGTGAGAGACAAACGAATCCCCCAAAAGTTTACATACTGATGTGAGGCGGTAAAGACGAGGAACGAAAAAGAGTAAGAGAGAAGTATTCACGATAGAATTTATTAGCAGACTAAAATTACATTTGGAAATAAAATATGAATTAGTATGAAATGGCGAAGCAACAGCGAAATTGGTTTGAGAGTAGTAGGGGAAGAACTTCGTGATGAGAGTGTACGTATGACATATATATATATACAGTATGATCGTGATGTTGATGAAGAAAGAGAGAAGGTGGGATTTCGTATCAACACCCCCCTGAAATTTTACCGATCGAGTTCTTTATCATGTACGCTGAAAGTTTATGAGAAAAAAATATTAAGTACAAAATGATATATGCATAATAAAAAAAATTACAAAAAAATGTTCACATCGTATTATTTAAATATTATTACAGTAACTTCGGTTCCAAGAAAAAATTTTGTTTGCTGTGTTTCGAAAAAAAAAAAATAAATGAATAAAATAAATAAATAAATATGTAAGTACATAAATATGGTAACATGCAAAGAGTATTGAACATTAATATGTTATATATAGAATAGTATATGGTATATGCAATAGGCAAAAGAAAAAATAAAATATAAAAATTGGTAATATGCAAAAAAAAATTTTTTGTATACATAAATGACTAATAAATGATTCATTGAAAAGTGTGCTCGAATATATTCTCGAACATTTACAAGTGTATGATAAAAATAAAAATAAAAAAAATCACAAGGGAATAAAATTAACAAAAGATTTTAAAGGTATACGATCGTTTATCGGAAACGTTACGTTTTACAATTTTATCAATACATTGGCATGAAATAATATGAAGCGATAATATATGATGTCAGTTAGCTTTATCTTTTACGGTTCTCTTTTGTGTTTGAGGTGGCGTTTGACATGTTTATTTTTGGATAAGGCAGGCTATTAGGTTTATCTTTATTGAGGTCATGTAATGAGTTTTTATCTCTCGTATATTGTTCAGATTTTCCTTTCATACTCTTGTGTGGGAATTTGTCGTGTATTTTTCTCACGCTTGTCCAAAGCTGTATACTGTTTCTATTATTAGTGTTTGTAGAGTTTATGCTTGCTCGATTTTAATTCTGTTTTCATTGTTGGGTTTGCAGCAAAATCGTGTATTTTTCTTCGACAAGTATTTTGGAGTGTATTTTTCTCATGAGTATTATTTATGAACAATGTAAGAGTATTTTTTCTTGTACAATATGTTTCAAGTTTGGACTTTGGTGTTTGACTTGGTACGACTTGACTTTTTTGGACGGGTATTTTCTTTTTCAAATAAATGTGTATAATATTATGTGAACAGATTCGTGTTTTCTAGAACTTTTACAATTAAATTTTCCAATTTTGTTCTGTCCAAAGATTTCGTAAGTAAATCTGCAAGTTGATTTTCAAAATTGACAGATCTGAAATGGATTATTTTTTCTTCCATGGCCTCTAAAATCGAGTAACATTTAATCATCAGGGCCCGTGATTTCTTTTGACTTCCACCAGAGCAAATTTTTTGAGGTGATATATTATCCTCCATTACATCCACAATTATTTTTTCCCCAAAAATTTCAAAATTCATGTGTTGAATTACTTTTATTATATCAAGAGTGTCAAAAAATGCTATAATTTCAGCAGCGGTACTGGATGAAGCATGGATTGTCTGTTTTGAACAATTTCAATCTATCAAATCCCCATTTGCAAAAATCATAAAACCAGTAATTGATTTTCCTTTCTGTACATTATTTAGGTCAATGTTGTTATCGTCTACTTGGGGGGCATACGAAGCATCAATATATGCCTGTATTCCATCTCCTTCGGATCTATATGTTATATAATAATTTTTTGTAGAACTAACGTATCTAAATATTCTTCTTACATAATTTTTTAGTGTATCGTTCGAATTATTTTGGAAATGTGAGAAAAAGTTTACTGGAAATAATATATCAGGTCTGGTTAGTCTGGCTAGGTACAATAATCCACCAATCATCGATCTATATTCTGTGTCATCCCTTCCATTTTCAACTTTTTCGATCTTAAGGGCAGTTTCCATTGGGGTATTTGTCTTTTTTATTTCCGAAATACCAAACTTTTTTATCATTTTTTCTATATGTTTATTTTGGGATAGTATTATTTTTCCATTTTCTATATTTCTTTCTATTTCCAATCCCACAAAAAATTTTGGATTATTTATGATTGTGATAGTAAAAGACTTTTCCAGTTGTTCATTAATTTTTGTAATTGCAATTTGTGAGTTTGAAGCTATCAGAATATCATCTACATAGCTTAAAAAGAATGTGTTTTCTTTGTCTTTATTCATTTGATATAGACATCTATCTGCTTTTGTTCTTACAAAACCTATTTCCTTTATTTTATAGTCAAGTAGATCGTACCAAGATTTACTTGATGTTTTTAGTCCGTATATTGATTTTTTTAATTCTAGGACTTGGTTCGAGTTAATGTTTATCACCTCTGGTTTTTTTACATATAAATAGGTTTTATAATGGGGGAGTTCAACTATGCCGTTTTGACATCATACTGTACAAGAATCAATTTTAATTTATTAACCATAGAGAGCAACCATCTAATTGTACTTATTGATGCAACAGGACCATGTGTTTCTGTAATGCTATACTCCGTTCTGTCTTTGAATCCTCTCGCCAATAATCTGGCTTTGGGTTTTGGGTTTCCGTATTCATCGTATTTTATTGTAAATATCCACCTAGTATCTATTAATTTTTGCCGGTCATAATCCACAATTTCCCAAACATTCATATCATTTAATGAATTATATTCGTCATTGATTGCATTTACCCATTCTCTTCTAAAAGGATTATTATTAATTTCAATTAAGTTCTTTGGGACACAATCTTCTATATATGTTTTGCTATAATTGACATTAATATTCATTATTATTGGGTTTATTATTCCTAAATCCTGTTCATAATTTGCCGGTTGAATTATTAACTTTCTGTTGGATGTTTCCAAAGATTTGATATTTTGAGACTCATCTACCCGTACGTCACATGCAATATACAATTTTGTTTCAAAAGGGTCTCTCAGACAATATCCAGTATTTGTGTATCCCATCATTATGCTTTTTTCTGCTCTTGGGGCCAATTTTGGATCTATTTTATTTTTTGATTTTGCCTTGGCTTTAGTTGCATTTTGTTTTCTTACTTCAAAAGGAATGTGACGATATGTTAATGAGCTAAATACTTTTAAATTCTTTAAATTTGGTTTTGTACCATAAAATAATTCATATGGGGTTTTAAAATCTACGTTGGCTTTTGTTGGTGAACGATTTAATAAATATGCTGATGTAACAATTGCGTATGACCAATATTTAATGTCGAGATTGGCATCAATGAGCATAGCTCTTACTCTCCTCATGAGTGTCTGGTTCTGCCTTTCGGCTATGCCATTCAACTCTGGGGAATAAGGAACTACGTAATCCATTGTTATACCATTTTCCTGACAATAATTTATTATTTTTACATCAGTGTATTCTTTTGCATTGTCACATCTGATAGTTCCTATGGGAAAATTTGGAAATTTATTTTTTATTGACATTATCATATTTTTAAACTCTGTTGCCACTTGATTTTTTGTTGTTATGGGCATGACGAATGTGTATTTTGAGTAATGATCAATAAAGTTTAAAATATATTTTTGGTTTGTGATCGATGGTGTAAATGGACCCATTATGTCTGAGGATGTTATTTCTTGTTTCCTAGATGGTTTTGTTCTCATTCCGTTATGCCCCAGTCTCGTATTATTTGCAATGCAGCAGATTTGGCAGTTTTTAAAATCATCGTCTCTAAAATTCATATTTTCGGGAATACCAACAGATAAGTTTTTTAATTTTTGGATATAGCGTGCATTTAAGTCACCCAGCCTTCTATGTATAATCATTTTTTTATTTAATATATTATTATCTTTATTTGAAGTATCATTTATACCATCAGTATTATCATTGTTATTTGATTTTTCATCATTTGGTATATTTTCTTCATTTCTATTGTTACTATTTTCACCCCCCTCAAATGAATCTATATTATTATTATGTAACGGGTTTTCGACTTCTTCTTGTATTTCTAGTTCAATTGAAAAATCCTCCCATTCATCCTCATTTTCTTGGGTTACTGGACATATTTTTGTAGTGCTATCTAATTTTGTATTTGTGTATTCATCATCATTAATTTTTGTTTTGTTATTATTATGTATATTGTAATGGATATAAAATATTCCATTTTCTTTTGGGGCGGTTATCAAAGTTTCCCCATTTTCTATAAAATATATATTTGCACAATTTTTTTGTTGATCGATATTTACTGTACCTGTGTTGGTAATTTTTATTGCACTAATAATATCGGTGTTTAAGTCAGGTACGTAATGTACATCATTTAATTCTATTAATGATTGTATTTTATTCGAATTTTCAATTTTAATTGTCATTTGACCAGTATGTGTAGCATACAAGAAAGCATTTTTCCCCGCACATTGAAGTTTTACAGGGGTGACAAATTTTTTAATATTATTTAATTTATTTATGTCTGCTGTTAGGTGCACTTCCGCAGCTCCATCCAAAATTGCTTTGTTTACTAGATGTGTATAATTTTCATTTATTTCATTATTTTTTATTAATTTATTCAATAACCATTCATTTGAATTATTCGTGTATTTTCTAACCATGCAGGACATTTTTACCTACTGTTCAGGATTCTCTTTTTTATTTGATGTAGTATTATAATTTTGGGTTGTTTTTGGTGGATAATTATTTTGGTTTTTATTTGTATTATCATTATTACTATTTTGTTGGGTGTTATTATTATTACAGTTTTGGGCTATGTGCCCATTTTGACCACATTTATAGCATTTTGGGTTATTTTGGTTGTAATTTCTATTATTACCTTTATAATTATTTCCACGATAATTCCCATTATTTCGATAATTATTTCCCCTATAATTTCCATTTCCATTATTATTCGAATTATTATTATTATTATTATTATTTTGTGAATTTGGTTCATTCCCGTTTGCATTACTATTTGTACCATAATTTCGATTGTTGCCTCTATAGTTATTTTAATTATTACCTCTGTAATTGGTCCTTCCTCGATAATTATTATTATGACCTCTATAATTATTATTGTTGCCATTTCCATTATTTCGATAGTTATTACTATTATTATTCGGGTAATTATTATTTTGTTTCTTTAATGTCTGATCTCTAAATTTTTGATCAGCATCTTCCCTTAAAATTCGTTTAAAGTTATCAATATTTCGTTCATTGTGGGGTAGATTTTCAAACTGCATTTTTGCTAATGCTTGTTCATAGCCTAGTGCAAGTTGTAAGTTTTCTAATTCTTCCTCTTCTCTTACTTCCTTTCCACTATCTCTTACGTCTGTAACTAGTTCATCCCATTTTTTAAGAAATCCTCTCATGTTTCCCCCAGGTTGAAATCTGAACTCCATCCATTTAGATTTGGCCATGTTGGCTGTAACTGATGTTTTGGTACCATATATATTATCTAATTTTTTAACATCATTATGGCCATGTTACAATCTCGTATTTGTTTGGTAATATCGTTTGAAACTCTTTCAAGTACAAATGCTTTGGCATTGTCTTGCATTTTACAATAGTTAATCATTTCCTTATTAGGCCTAAAATTCAATTCATCGATGTGGGATATATACGATTCTAAAAATTCATGTTCTCCAAAAATATCGTAGTAACCAGCACCCCTAATGGCCGAAATAATCATTCGTCTCCAATCTAAGTAATACTTTTGTGAGAATAATAGCAAATTATATTATACGTTAACTTATTATTCTCGCACATCACATGTTGTGGCAACACTGTTTTTTGTTGTTATTATTAATCTGTGATATTTGTGTTTGTAACTCAACTGTGATTATATGTTTTGTATGCCTTCTCGTCGCTCATCAACCTTCGTAACATCAACATGTCCGCTAATATTATGTAGAATAAAATTTGTGAAATAGTGAATATTTAGTCTTTTTATTTATGTGTTCGTAATGTGTGTTTCTAGTCGTCGTTCAATCTTTTCATCAGTGTAGGTTTCGTCGTTGCTGTTCGTGTAGTTCGATCCGTTGGCAGTTCGTATTTTCTCACAGGTTATGGGCCCAGTTACCTGGATGTCAACGTGGTCGCCATTGTTTTGAGTCTTCAAAGTTGTGCTGTCAAATTCTGCTCGCCACTTCCAAGTAGTACCATGCTTTCTAATTCATTTTTCATTGTTTAATATGTTCGCTTCTCGATGTTCCTGTGATCTCGTTTGTGTTGAATCGTTGGTCGGCGTATCTGATAGTTGCTGAAATTGCTGTTTTGTGGTGCAACTGATCGTTGTAACCTGTAAACGAGATGGACGCGAGAAAGAAGAATACGATCGAGCCATTCAATGGGCAGAATGGTCGAACGTGGAAGTTCAGAATGGAGCTACTGCTGGCAAAGGAGTCACTAAGTAATATAATTGTTGATTCTTTGCCTAGTGTTCGTAATAGGGGAGATGCCTGGTCTAAGGAGAATGCAAAAGCAATGTTCCTGATAGCCAACAACGTGACAGATGAATATTTGGAGATGCTTCAGACGTATGCTACTGCGAAGGAGATGTTCAACGTGCTCACGAACCTGATTGACAACGGAAACGACCAAACACTCATGGATTTACGAGGTGAATTGTACACAAAACGGTATGTTTCTGGTTCTGATTTGCAGAAGTATCTGCTTGATTATCGTGCCCGTTGTAGACGATTTACCGAATTGGGAGACCTGACAACCACAAAACAATTTATATTGGTATTGCTGCGATCGCTGCCTACAGAGTTTCGTCCGATCAAAGTGGTGATAGAGAATGCAGAAGTCGTCACCTGGGATGCTGTGTTTATGAAGCTAAACAACTTCCAGTGTGAACTATCATCTGATAGTAAATCAACAGTGAGAGGTAACTCTCTGAATTCTGCATCCCAAAAACCTTCATCAGTGGCTGTCATTGGTGAGGAGAACGTGTTTTTCGGTAATCATTACAGTATCGGACGAAATTCAGGTAATAATAATAATAATAGTAATCGTTTTAATCGTGGTAGGTCCCAAAATCAAAATAATAATCGTGGTTTCAATCGAGGTAAAAATAATAATCATAATAATAATAATTTTTATAACTCATCTTCCAATAATGAAGGTTGTAATAGTAATAATAATCACAATTTTAACTCACAAAGCAATAATAATAATAGTTTTAATGGAAATGGTCGTAGTTCTGGTGCTGACAATGGACATTCAAATATTAAATGTCATTTTTGTAATAAGATTGGACATATAGCACAAAATTGCTATGCTAAAAATCGAAATAATAATAATAATGACGCTTGTAATAGTAATAGTAATAACGGAAATCGTTCTAATGACCATGTTTCCAATAATAATAATAATAATAATAGGAGTTCTGTACAGATGTGCAACGAAAATTTTAATAATAATGAGGATTGCTCAGATGTGGGTTATAGTTTCACAGTAAATAATAATAATAATAATAACAAAATTGATGAGTTCTGTAATGCAAAGGGAGATACAAGTTTGATGCCTCGAACCACATTCGTAGTAGACAGTGGATGCACAATTCACATAATTAACGATATAAGCTTATTCAGTGACTAAATTGATTTAATTAAACCACATAGTATCTGTGTTGCGAAGAAAGGAGTTTCTCTGTCCGTTACATCTGTTGGTACAGTAAAATTGAAATTGTTAAATGGAATAGTAATTGAATTGAAGAATGTCAGATATGCTCGGGAGCTGCCGCAGAATCTGCTATCGGTAAAACGAATGAGCAAGTCGGGTTTTGATACCCTGTTTAAAGAGGAATCTGTCGATGTCATCCAACGCTGCAGTGGAAAAATAGTGACCACTGGTGTTAGCGTGAATTCAGATCTTTACACCATTGATTTTTTAAAATAACTAGTCAATCGTGTAATCTGACATTGGAGGATGAGTCGAGCCCACTGACTGTGTGGCATAGGCGACTTGCTCATCTGAATGTGAACGATGTTAAGTTGTTGTCAAACAGAGGTTTAATACCGAACGTTGACTCCAACCGCAGATTGCTGTGTGAGCCCTGTGTGATGGGGAAACAGAGCCGAAAACCGTTCTTGAGGCATGAACGAAAAACTAGTAAGCCTCTGGAATTGGTACATACTGATCTCTGTGGTCCTATAAATCCTCCTGCATATAAGGGAGCGAAATATTTTATGACATTTATAGATGACTATTCAAATTTTTGTTGTGTGTACCTGTTGACAAGTAAGACGGAAGCCTTTTCAAAATTTAAAGAATATCACGAGATGGTCTCGAATAAATTCGGTTATAATGTAAAGAGACTTCGTTGTGATCGCAGCACAGAATACTTGAACACTACCTTCCAGTCATATTGTACTGAGAAAGGAATTGTGGTTGAACCTACGGTTGGCGGCTGTCCACAGCAAAATGGAAAAGCTGAAAGGATGAACAGGACGCTATGTGAGAGTGCAAGGATGCTGTTATTCGAGAGTGGTCTTGGTAAGATATTTTGGTCAGAAGCCATATTGTGCTCCGCCTATATCGTGAACAGATGCCCCACAAACAAGGATTTTGTTCCTTTTGAAAGGTGGTTCAATGAACAATTTGACTATAAAAAATTAAAATGTTTGGATGCAACGCATATATGTTGTCATTCAAACATGACTCTAATAAGTTTAAAAATAAAAGTGAAAAGTTAATAATGGTAGGATATTCTCCATGTGGTTACAGATTGTTAGATATAAATGCTAAGGAAATACGTCCGTCGCGAGATGTTGAGTTCTTCGAAAATAAAATAGATAATAATAATATAAATAAATATACTAAGGATGATGATATTTTCACAGAAGTCACAGAATCAAATTCAGAAAATATTGAAGTTGATGGTGACTTGAATTTAGACTGTCTTCCACAGGAAACGACTGAACGTGATGAAATAGCAAGCAATATATATCTTGCTGAGGATGGCGTCCCTTTGGCGTTTGAGGAGGCAAATGCTGCACCGGACAGTCTGATGTGGAGGGATGCTATTTCTTCGGAAATAAGTGCCCTGAATTCCAATCAGACTTGGCGGGTGACCAAACATCCAAAGGAAGCCCCCACCATCACGTGTCGGTGGATTTTTAATAAAAAATATGATATTAATAATGAAGTGTTATATAAGGCTAGATTAGTTGCCAGAGGATGCCAACAGAAGAAGGGCTTCAATTTTAATGAAGTGTATGTGCTGGTGGCGAAACTTTCGACTGTCAGGACCCTCTTGGCTGTGAGCAATAAATTGAAATTTCACATAGAACAAATTGATATATGTAGTGCCTTCCTGAATGGAATTCTTTCGGAAGATGTGTATCTTGAGATACCCGAAGGGATAGAAACTAAAATTGATAGACATAATAATGTTTTGAAATTGAATAGGTCTATCTATGGTCTAAAGCAGTCGCCCAAGGTTTGGAACAAATTGTTCAACGAGTTCCTTGTTGCTCTTGGCTTTGTGCAGAGTACGGCGGATGACTGCTTATATATATATAAAAATAAAAGTGATGGGACTGTAGTCTTTTTACTTACATATGTTGACGATGTCCTGATTAGCTCAAATAACAAAACACAAATCACATTTTTTAAAAAGGAAATAAATAAAAGGTTTAAGTGTAAGGATCTGGGAAAGGTCAAGAAATATTTAGGTTTGAATATCAATCACAATCGTGAAGATGGCATACTGGAAATTGAGCAGAGGGGTCTCATTGAGTCTGTTGCTAGGCGTTTTGGCGTTGATAACTGCGCACCGACCTACACACCTATTGACCCCAAACTCCAATTGGACAAGGATCTCAATGCGTGTGATAGTGTACTCAACAACAACTATCAACAGCTCGTGGGATGCCTAATGTATCTGATGCTAGGATCACGGCCCGATATTTGCTTTGCAATATCGTATTTTAGCCAATTCTCCAGTTATGCCACTGACGAACATTATAAATACTTATTGAGAGTACTTAAATATTTAGTTACCACAAAAGATAAAAAATTAATATTTTCAAATGAACATGATAATAACGGCAATATTTTAGAAACTTTTTCTGATGCCGATTGGGGTAACTGTATCACCACAAGACGGTCTATCTCTGGTTACTGTGTCTTTGTTTATGGATCACTGGTGTCCTGGTCTAGCAAGAAGCAACCAACTGTAGCACTATCTAGCACTGAGAGTGAGTTGATTGCAATATGCGATGCTACCACTGAGTCGATCTGGTTGAAGTATCTGTTAAGTGACTTTTGCATTCAGATTAATGACAGAGCTGTGATTTATGAAGATAACCAGAGTTGTCTGGCTATTCTGCACTCTGGAAAGTGGAATACTCGTAGATCCAAACATATAGATGTAAAGTACCGTTTTGTGTGCAATCACGTAGGTATAGATTTTAAGTATTCGTACGTACCGACTTTGCGACAGTTGGGGGATGTTTTCACGAAGGGCTGCCCTAAGCCCAAATTTGATATGTTTTGTAAACTGTTAAAATTAATGTAACTTTTTGTATATGTTTACCATTTGTGTTGATATTTTTTTGTGTTGTAAATTCGTTGTTATTGTTGACCTTTGTCATTTTTGTTTTTTAATGACTTTATTAATTTAGAACATTTGTTTAATAGTATTTTTTGACTTTATCGTATAAATATAATTTGAGGAGGCGTGTGAGAATAATAGCAAATTATATTATACGTTAACTTATTATAATATGAATTAGTATGAAATGGCGAAGCAACAGTGTTATCGGTTCGAGAGTAGTAGGGGAAGCACTTCCTGATGAGAGTGTACGTATGACATATATATATACAGTATGATCGTGATGATGAAGAAAGAGAGAAGGTGGGATTTCGTATCTACATATACACAACAATCAAATGCACATAAGATACAAAAAATTAAATATATATATTACCAAATTGATTTCTATTTTTGTGTTTCTTTTCTTGTTACAGCTTCTCATGTTGAAATTAAAATTGACGAGCGATGAAAAATTAAGTCCTACGTTGAATTTAGCACGATGTAGGGCCCAGAAGATTAATGATGAAACAGCTTGAAGATTTTCAGCACTCACCAAAACATTGAATTTTATTTTATGTTTCAGCTTTCTTGGAGTTAATCCAGTTTCAATTTCTTCACCATGTTGAACCGTTCAAATGATTGACACTCCAAAATTCAAACAGCCAAAAAATAGCAATTGCCGAATCATCCAACTCCCCGTCGAATATTTGCGAATAAATAATATTTAAAACTTGAGAAAAAAAATCACCAATATCACATCGATTTGACTAAGTTAATGTTTGAGAAAAAAATCTCAAGAAAAAACCGCATTCTTCTAGCATGTGAGGATAATATTAAACTAAGGATCGTATTTTCGAGTGAAGAAATAAACGAGTTTACAGCAACAACATTTAATGGATGATTAAACAACAGTCAAAAGTACAGTTGGCGTTGTTGGTAGAGAAATGACAAGTTCCCCATCTATGACATAACAGTGTGTGCAGGAATAAGATTACAAATGTTACATATTAAGAGTTCAGTGTTGCCAGGTAGTGTACGAGATGTCTGAGAGTTACATAGACTATGTCCAACAAAAACCAAAACCATTGCCAAAACTTGTTAAATTTTGAAAGCCTTAACAAAGAAAGTACTTCATTGAATTTTCATGCTTATTTCTCTTTGTTAGCTCAAATTGAATATTCTAGAATCATTAATTGAATTTTTATGCATGTTTTCTTTTGTTATACCAATTTAAACCGAACATTTCTTTTTCAAACAAAAATACAATAGAAAATCTCTTTCCAGATTTTTCTATAATGATAATTCCTTTTCAAATACGAATTCTTAAATTAATTTAATTTCTCTAAATTTTTTTACAAATTATAATAATTTATAAAATCAAACACAATCATTGATTCTAAGGATATATTATGAAACCAAGATTCAAAAATGATTCGAAGTTTGAATGATAATTTACCACTAACTCAATCGGCCCAAACAGAAGAAAAAGTGAAACAAATTAATGCACCATTAAAAAAATTTTTTTCTAGGAACAATTATTTAGACTGGAAACATCTAATAATTTCATTAATACGTGGTGCAGGATATTATGACATTTTTGCAAATCCAAAAGGACTCGTATATTATAAAAATAATTTTGATAGAATGGATTTTAATCCCTCTGATATATATATATAAGGCATATTGTAAAAGACAGGATAATGCCAAAGCCTTTATTTTAGAATGAATTTCTTATACAATTCCAAGAGAAATTAGGGAATGTAGAACTGTAGATGAAATATTCACCAAATTGGATAGTATATATGGAGTTAAAACAAAAGTCATGGTAAATATGGCAAAATCAAAATGGCATTGGTTTAGATATAAACCACAAGGAAATATAAGAGGTTTTTTTTGAAAAATTGGGATACCATAGTATAGGATGTTAGAGATGCAGGAGAAAAATTGGAAATTAAAAACCTTTTAATGCATTAGGACATGAACAGGCAATTCCATTAATGAGATTTGAAAATTTGAAAGCTGAAGAAAGAACACTTGATAATTTCAAAAGAATGTTGAAAGAGGATTTTGATCAAAAAATGAGAGATGTACAGGTACTTCGTGAAAATAGGAATTATAACAATCAAAATCAGAACAATTCTCAAAATAATAATTATAGATACAACAATAATAGTAATTGTGGCGACGGGTGGTCGATGACGAACGAGTGTGTACTACACACTCGTCGACCACCTAGCGGGCCAGTGGGGTAAAACCCACGAACTACCTTTTTGTGCTCACGGCTGTACATTTCGTCTGTGAAGCCTAATTGTTTACTGGGCTCGGCCCGCACACATACATCGACGTATTACACGCAACCAACCAGATTTGGTATATGTGTGGTGTCGTGTACACTAATACACACACCCACAGTAATTATAGTAATTATAAATGAAATAATAACCAAAATAACAAACCCTACCAAAATAGAAATTGGAGACCATACACTAATAATAATAACAACAATTATAATAACAGTAATTATCAAAATACATATCAACAAAATTCAAATTCAAATTCCTCAAGTCAACAATCTGAACTGCAAAATGAAAATACAAATTTTAATACTATATGTTTTCATTGCAATAGGTCAGGTCATGTAAAATCAAATTGTCCTGAAAATAATCAAAAAACAAATTATAGCACGAATAATAATAATTATACTAACAAAAATGAAAATAATAATAAAGATTCAAGTAATAATAATCAAAGTTCGAACAAAAAAATCAAATAAACAACAAGAACCACCAATAAGAATGAGTTTGATGGTCAAAAGATTTCAAAATGATGATGGATTGCTTATAGACAAATTAACTAATATTAATAATAAAAAATAAAAAAAAACTAGTGGTCAGTATCAGTGGCTGAAGCTGATTACAATTAATGTGATAACATTTTCATATTATTTGACTTTAATCTATCAATGGATTCTACTTGATTCATCGACCGATTTTCCTTTAATTTATAGTGAAATAATTCATCAGTGAATTGAGTAAAAAACGTTAAAGGACAAACAGTAGCTAATAGGTTAGTAGAGAATATATGATATAATGTTATAATAAAGGTTCAGATGTATTCCAAGTTCCTTAACACTGACCTATATCAACTGTGAAGATTATTTAGATAATTTACCATTTGATAAGTTGGAAATTTGGAACCGCAAGATGAACTAATCAATGAATAATACCAATTGTCTTCCGAACTGGCTGACAGAGGATGATTTAGGACTTTGTGAGAGTTTGAAAATTTGAATATTCTAAACGGACGAATGTTCAGATATTCGAGTTTAAGACTTCAAGAAAAGACGATCATCTTAACATGACAAATTAGGTACAATGATTGTTCTCTGATACGATTTGTGAGCATAATTTTGTTCGTTGTAGTACATACAGAACAAGTACATAAATATAGTATGGAAAAACAATTGAATCATATTACTAGTGAAATATCTGGGTACCCCACATTTTCAGAAAAATCAGATATTTTGCGTCGAAATTAGTAAAAAATTACGGTTTTTGATCAAATTCTGTGCGTTGAAAAATGTTGACTGTTGGGTCTTGGAAGAATTTGAAGGTGTATGTATTTGTTTACCGAATTTAATAAATTCTCAATTATCTAAACACAAAATCAGATTCATGAAATTAAACATTTTGAGAATCAGTTGCCAGTTGGCCCTGAACTTCTTAGGTCATGAATATTAATAACAGTATTGAAGTTGACGTATTATTTTAATATATTGATAAAAATTTGATTTCGATGTTAAATGGGAAATACATGTAAATAAATATCGATCTGGTTTATAAAAATTCGATATATAAAAAAATCTATATTTTTCAATGTTAAATGGAAAATGCATGTAAACCAATATCGATATTTTATCGATGTGTGAGAAAAAATAGGAAAATAAAGAAACATCGAATTCGAAAACAGATCCCATATAGAAAATAAAAATGTTATCACATTAAAAAACTTATTATATTAATTTAAATAAGAATATGCTACTATACAGAGGATCAGAGGTTCATTTGACGTAAGATATTAATAAATTAAAAAATATACAAAAATTTGTCCAACCAATTAAATTAATGTGGGCCTTAAAAGAAGCATTTTTGTATGCAACACACAAGGGAACAATGTCGATATTGATTGAAAACAAATATAATGAACAACAAATAATTGACCTATTAGATGTACATTTTGTACCTGAATTAAATTATGATATATTATCAGGAATAAGAGTTACTGAAACAGGGATTTTAAATATAGTTCAAAGAAAAAACATAGCAAATATTTATTTTTTTGAAACAAACAAAATTTTAATGTCAGCTATTAAAAATGATGGTGTCTTTGTAATAAATTATGAATTAGTAGAACAGGAAACAGAAGATTTGCATGCCAGTCACTAAAGATGATGAGTGGTCAGATTATGAAATAGAATTAGAAATTGAAAGTGATGAAAATACAAATACACAAAATACTGAATGGAGTGATTATGAGATAGAAGAGAGTATTGAACAGGATGTAAATACACAGGATACAGATTGGAATGATTATGAAGTATCATTAGACATTATAAATGAGGATGATCTATCTCAGGGGGGGTGATATCCTAAGGATTTATGAAATAAATGCAGAAAATGAACATTCTTTAAATAATGAAATGCCACACGATAATGATAATTTTAGGAATCAAATAAATATGGAAAATATTAATGAAAATAATAATTTATCTATTGAAAATAATGATATAATTATACCACACGAAAATATAGAAATTAATGAAGATGATAATGACTTAATTAATGAAAATGAAATTTTATTAGAAAATAATCTAAATGAAAAAATCCATATTGAAAATTCTCAAATAAATAATAATAATGAAAATCGAATAATACCCTTCACTAATAATATTATAGAAAAACAAAATTTATTATGGCATAGAAGAATGGGACATATTAGTGGGCAATATCTTAAATTACTGCAAAAGCTATCAACAGAAATTCCAACATCATTAA
>WOFM01000135.1:247590-334229 GCA_011428145.1 Ericerus pela | reverse complement strand
ATTCCATCCA
This sequence comes from Ericerus pela, assembly GCA_011428145.1. Lineage (NCBI taxonomy): Eukaryota > Metazoa > Arthropoda > Insecta > Hemiptera > Coccidae > Ericerus > Ericerus pela. The sequence goes on along the minus strand of WOFM01000135.1, from coordinate 334,219 downwards.
ATTTAATGGAATCAAAGTTGGGCGCCAATAAGGTAACGCCAAAAAATAGATGTTGGTTCACAATTTGTTTCCTATTTTTGACGTTGACACTTTACGAAATATTTATTTGAGGAAAACCACAAATAAATATTTATAATTAAATAAAATAGACTTTATAAATTAAACTTGAATGTACTAGGTATCCACTTCACTATAGTGGACCTTAACTTTGTTGAGAGATTAAGACTTCAATTAATTTTCAACGAAAATCTTTTTATAAAATATAATAAGTTTCATTTACAACACAAGAATAATAGAATTGAGCAAATGAGTTGACTACAATTAAAGAATTTACATAAAATTGAAATTGTAAAATTAAAAGTTTAAGTGAACAAAATTAAAATTGAAGTGAACATCTTGTTCTTCAGAGTTCGAGTTTTTATAATTTAATTTCTACATGGTAAAAGGAAGAAATGGTAAGAACAGGTGGGATTAGTTTATTACGATTGGTTGTTACCAAAAAGAAGGAAAATTGACGTTTTCCAGTATTAGACAGATATTTCAACTAAGTTACACGTGTGTGACATTAGCTGAGGTCAGCCATAATTGTTTTTTTGTAGAAGAGACAATTTTCATCGAATTCAGACGATGCCATTTCCTGTTAAGTTTGAACTAAGAAGAAGAAGAATAAAAAAAGTTTGAGAAAATAAACAATAAGACGGATAAATTCGTCTGTGTAAAAATATAATCGGACATTTTTAAGAAATGTTCATCTATATTCGTTACAAATAGTAAATTTTTTTTTTACTTACCCCACTGCATAAAATCGGCCCAGGTGTCGGCATAGCCCTCCAGGAATGTGTCCAAATTCTCACTGCCGATGGAGCTGTTCGTAGTTGGCAGCATCGAACATTCGGAGTCGTTCAACTCGGTGGCTTCATCCTCCACATACCTTTGGCTCGTCTCCCGAGTTTTCGCTGCAGTTGAGTCTGAACGGAATGTATATACCAAATCTTCTTGCATTTGCCACCCTTTTCGGGCAGCAACTGCATTATTCCGCTCAGTAGCAGTATAGCGACTCTCAAACTCGAACGCCTCTACGGATACCGAGAGATTCAGCCTAGGACCAAAAGTTTGGTTGAAAAATTTCAAAAATTTGGTGGCATCAGGACTCATAACTCAACTCATTAGCATATACGAATCGATATGAATAATTTTAACTCTGACGTATTCGTTGGAATACTGCGATACGGAAACTAGTCCAACGAATAAGCCAGACCATACCCCCAGGTCCCGACGAACCCGGTGATCAACTTGACCACCGAGTATTAATCGGAGCCTGGTGATTCCAAATTCAAAACTTAGACACCTCGGATAGAAGCATCTAAGTTCGAACAACAATTTTCGAATAATTTCCTCAGCCACCTTACAACTTTGAAATGGAACAAAATGTTCCCAACTAAACTAGTCCTGTCGCATCGACTCATCGCCGAGCCTAAGTAGAGCGAAGGAACGTGCTAATTCTTCATCTTCTGTTTTCCCGGCAAACATATATGCGAGATTAAACAGCCGATGTGTAGCCAGGAAAAATTGGAAGTAACAGCCACACGATTGGTAGTGTGACACTTTATTTCCCAGCATATGAGAAAAACTCCACGTCTCATTTGCCTCAATCCGCCCTGTAGCTTCAAACACCCGCTCGTCGACCGAATTGAAGAATAAAGACATTTTTAAATTTTTTTTTTTCTCTTAAAAAACCGAATAAAAAACGAAAAACAATAATAACAGAAATAAATGGGTAATAAATAAAATTAATAATAAAAAATCGCGAAAAATAAAACATAAAAAAATAAATAAAAAATAGAAAAAGAATTTTATATTAAAACAAATTTGAAATTAACAAACACTACCACTGGAATGTATACGACCAACCAAGTACGACAGAATAGGTAGAACTAATATTAAAAAAATCATTGACAAATACCCCTTATTGCCTATGGAAAAAATAATCTGCTAAACAAACTAATTCCGTGTGATAGCTAGGAAAAAATTATAACTTAGCTGTACCATAAAATTGCAGCTGCTATCTAAAATGTATTCTCATTCAGCAGTAAACTAGATCGACATACTATGTTATCTTTGTTTCAGGAAATATGTTTTTGCCAATTGTTACTTTAATCCTTTACGTCAAAATTCTTGCTTTATCAGCACAACGTACCTCAGCGGATTCGTATCGAATTACCACTGCATCAACTAGAGCTTACTTTAGCAAAATTAATAATCTTCATGTATACTCAAACTCAGCACCTATCCTATACTTTCTGAAACTTGATCTTTATGAATCAGCAGATAAAATTCTGGAAACTAAATTCAAACACCAAGAATGTAAAAATACCGAATGGAAAAACTGCAGATATGCAGAAATGGCTAAACGACTTAAAAACTCAATTAATATCCTTAAAAAACAAAACATTGCCCTCGTGCAAGACTTTTATACTAACCCTTCATTAATTCGAAACAAAAGAAGTATATTCACACCAGTTAGATCATTTTTTGGTGATGCATTAAAATTTTGCTGCCGCGTCTTAAATTTCAGAGACGGTAGAAATTTTCTGACTAATGAATTATCCCTAAAAACCGAATATGAAATTATAAAAAACAAACTATTCCAAGAACTTATGGCTCTTGTGATTACGTCATCAAATTTAGAAAATTTTATTTCCCATACAAATAAATATATGTCGGAATTTGTTAAACATACAAACTCATTCGAACAAAACTCTTTGGATGAACATGAATTGTTACTTTCCCTAAACTATCTACAAGGTTTTTACAACAATTATCTCGTAAATACCTTTCGTTTGTCTAACATTCTTTCTTCTTGTAAAAACCACATAATCCCCTCAACTATAATATCTAAAATAATTTTGGAAAAAGATATTTTCTCACTCCAAAGCAAAATTAAAAATCTAGATATTGATCTAGCAATCCCACTTCATGATTATCAAACTACTATCATGCAGATTTGGTAAATTGTAATTTTTTTAATGATTCTTTAGAAATTGAAATAAAAATCCCACTAAAAAAATTAAATTCCAAATACGAAGTGTTTGACTTCATTCCATTAACTTTCAGAAGTCACTCTAATGAACTATGTAACTGGGATCAAGAAGCCTCGATTCTAATCCATGAGATACGATCAAACACTGTGAGATATATCTCTGGAACGAATCTCCACTTCTGTAACCCAGACAAGCCACTTTGTTACCTTCCATCTAATCGAGGAAGCGACAAACTGTCTTCTTGTGCTAAAAACCTATTTTTCCAAAACTTAAACAGAAATTTATTACAATCCTGTTCTTTTAAATGTTCTGAAAATAACAATCAAACTCTGGTCCACCCAATTGGACATACAAAATTTGCCGTGATAAATTTCAATGCACTCATTGCAACGAACTCTATCACGAAAACTTCGGAAAAACTAAACATTGGAAAAACTTTGTACCCCATATAACCCCAATAAACCAACTCGAAAATAAAATAAAATCTTTTGAATTAAAAATCCCAAATATAGATCTTGATGATAACTTTACCTTAATAAATATGATATTTCTCTTATGGCTTATAATCATAACTATTATACTTATTTTTATAATCATTTCAATTGTTTATTTTCCTAAGAAAGTATTTACTCCTACTCAAACTTCTAGCATTATACAAAAATTAACGAAATACGACGAAACTAGTTTATAAGATGTATTATAGTAAACTAATATACCTTCGCGAATTTTGTATAATCTTTCTAATACTATTAAGCTTATGTAATAAAAAAAATTTTTTTTTAATTTCTTTATTATGATTGGAAGTTAAAAAATTTTTTTTTCCCCTTTTTTTTTATCGCCCCGGAGAATTGTGTAACGAATATAGACGAACATTTCTTAAAAATGTCCGCCTATATTTTTACACAGAGGAATTTATCCGTCTTATTTTTTATTTTCTCACACTTTTTTTATTCTTCTTCTTCTTTGTACAAACCTAACAGGAAATGGCATCGTCTCAATTCGATGAAAATTGTCTCTTCTACAAAAATGCAATTATGGCTGACCTCAGCTAATGTCACACACGTGTAACTTAGTTGAAATATCTGTCTAATACTGGAAAACGTCAATTCTCCTTCTTTTTGGTAACAACCAATCGTAATAAACTAATCCCACCTGTTCTTACCATTTCTTCTTTTTACCATGTAGAAATTAAATTATAAAAACTCGAACTCTGAAGAACAAGATGTTCACTTCAATTTTTAATTTTGTTCAGTTCTTTAATTTTGTTCATTTTACTATTTTGTTCAATTCTATTATGCTTGTGTTGTAAATGAAAAATATTATATTTTATAAAAAGATTTTCGTTGAAAATTAATTGAAGTCTAAATCTCTCAACAAAGTTAAGGTCCACTATAGTGAAGTGGATATCTAGTACATTCAAATTTAATTAATAAAGTCTATTTTATTTAAATATAAATATTTATTTGTGGTCTTCCTCAAATAAATATTTCGTAAAGTGTCAACGTCAAAAATAGGAAACAAATTCTGAACCAACACCTATTTTTTGGGGTTACATGTTATTTTTATAAATTTTTCACAAAACACAATAATATTGATCTAAACAATGTATACTTTTTCCCAAATTTGAGGAAGTATATGTAAGGTATATGAGAAATTAAAGGAAGTTAAAAGTTGTATGAGGAAGAGTTAGAATTTTTAAGGAAAAAATGTTAATATGACGAATGAGCATAAAATAGTAAAGCCGAAATATCATTCAATAATATTTCTGCCTCTATTTCTGTTCATTGATTCGACTATATCACATAGTGAATCTTGTTTGTTTTCTTCATCAGTTGCATCTTCAATAGTTGGTTTTTCTGAGTAGTTTGTTGATCTATTATCGACAGATAAAATTTTAATATTGATTTTTGTTTTGAGTCTTTAATTTCTGTTGGAATAATAGTGTAATTTATATTGTTTTTTCTGTGGACATAACGTATAAGACATCTAACATGTATGTTTTCTTCAGTAGCTTGTCTTTCATCATTATATATATATATTGTATCGTATAGTATAAATCTGAATTTTTCTTCAAAATTCTAAATGGTCCTTGGTATTTGAATTTGTTTTTTGCAACACATTTGCTTTGCCAAATTAATGTTAGATTGTTTGGTTTAAATTCATATAAAACTTTATTGTTATTGTAGTTTTGAAAATTTATTTGTGATACTTTCTGTTTTAATATGGGATGGGAATTTTTTATTTCTTCAATTTCAAATTGTTGAGTACGTTGTTTCATTCAGTTTTTGGTTTTGTTGATGATATTGAATATATGTCATTCAACGGTGTACGGGGTTGATTTGTCCTTGGTTTTTAGATTGTACCTCGATAAGCATTTTTTAATAATGCCATTAGTTTGTTCAACTAGTCCTTGTGTTTGCAGACTATATGGTAATGAGTGAATTATCTCGATGTTGTTTTCTTTAGAGAAATTATGTACAATGTCATTTCTGAAGTGCTTTCCATTATCACATGATATTAATTTTGGTTTTCTATGAGAGGTTATAATTTTCTTAAGAAATTTAACAACACTGTTCGCGTTAGGATGTCTAACATGTTTTATAATGAAATTATTAGTGCATTTATCGACACCTACGAGAACATACTACTTTTTGTAATTGTTACTAAATTTTCCAATGAAATATATTTCAATGTGGGGAAACGGATAAAAATCCTTGACAGGAATGGATTTTATCATTCCAATTTCTTTTGGATTTCGTTGTAGCATTTGACGTTCACAACAAGAACTTGTATGATCATTCACTTTCTGTGAAATTTTGAGAATGAAATATTTGAATTTTTGTTTTTTATGTTTTTTGTGGTCCAAAATGTCCTCCATTGTTTGGGTCATAATGCCAATCCATTAGAATTTTTGGTATTAAAGATGTTGAAATTACAGAAACATCTTGGTATGGATTAGCATGAATTGATTTTTTCTTGTAGATAAGGTCATAGTTTCTAAGGTAGAATTTATGAGCATGTTTTGAAATATATTTTGACAGTTTACGATCAAAAATGAAATATTCGACAAGAAATTTATAAACTTGTCCCCTATAATCATCTAGCAGTTGGTGATCAGCCAGTTTTTCAATCGGAGTGTCTTTTCCATAAATAAGTGTTCTTATTTTTTCATCAGGTTTCAATGTAATGATTTCATTTTTCTTGATTCCATCTTTATTTTTTCCAGTGATTGGATTGAAAATATTATCGTCATTGATAATATTCCTTCATTATCAATTTCGAGTTTAAAAATTTTTTCTTTATTTAAAATTTGATTTATTTAGAATGTTTCAAAATTTTTTGATTTTGATCTTGTAATATTGTTGACATTTTTATTTTTGTCAATTAAAAATTGTCCTTGTTCAAAATGTAAGAAATCTTTTTTCCTTTTGAAATGGTTTGGAGAGAAAATCCTCCATAATGTTGTCTTCTCCTGATATATGTTTTATATCAAATGTGAATTCTCCTAGTTTAGAGATTAATCTTGCAAGACTTGGTAAAGGTGTTTTCATCCGGTGTTGGTAAGTTAATGGTTGATGATCTGTATAGATTAGAAAATCTGAGCCAAGAAGGAAATCTCAGAAATGTTGGCAAGAATTTGTAATTGCAAACATCTCAAGATCAAAGGAGCACAAGTATTTTTGATTCACTTTTAATTTTTTTGAGAAATATCCGATGGTGTATTTTTTATTTGTAACAGGACTTGTCTGCATACTGCACCTATAGCTTCTTTTGAAGAATATACTTTGATGTAGGTTGTTACTTCTTAGTTGTTGATTTGTAGAACTGATTTTAAGAGAAGGATATGTTTCATGTTGTTGAAACAATTTTGGTTTTCTGATAACCATTCTATTTTTTCATCAGAACAACTATCTTTTCCTTCAAGAATTTTCATGATGACTAACATATTTTTAGTAAAATTGGTATCATTTTTCTGTTGTATCCACACATACCAATGAATCTTTGTACTTCTTTGAATGTTTTTGGTTTATTCATATTTCTTATTGCATTAATATTTCTTGAAACTGGTTCTAGTTTTCCATTGAAAATTTTGTGTCCTAGAAGTTTTATTGTGTCTTGGAGAAAGAAGCTTTTTTTGAAAATTGTATTTTTTCAGTCTGTAAAATTTTGATGGTGTTTTCTAAACATTTTTCAAATGTTTTGCCAAAGACAGATATATTGTCTATGTAGATAATTACTTTTTTCCAAAGAATGTCATGAAAGATATCTACCATAGCTTTTTGAAATACAGAAGGACTTAAGCTAAGACCTTGTGGCATGCTGTTGAATAAGTAACCTACTCCTTCTATGTTGATTCCTGTGATTGGTTTTAATTCTTCATCAAGTGGTAAATGAAAATATCCTTGGAAAAATATTTTTTACTTTTTAAATGTGGCCATATCGAGTCTATTCTCAGTACTCAAGTTCTACTTGTCTTGATTTTGTGATTGACAGCTATGTAATCTACAAGTGGTATATATAATCCATCTGATTTTCTTTTTAGTAACATAGGTGATTTTTAAGTTGATGGTTGTCTTTCTAATACTCCAGCTTTTTCTATTCTTCAATTTTCTTTAGCCATTCCATTCATTCTTTATATGCCATTTTATAGTTTCTTGGAACTACTGGTTTATTATCTTTTAAATCTATATGAATGGGTTTTACTTTTGCTAAAGATCAATTTTTTGTAGAATGAGTGAATATATAAAAGTAATTTTTTATTCCATCAATTACTTTTTGTTTTTGTTTATTTTTTATATTTTTGGAAATATTAACTTCTGTTTTTTCAGAATCATATAATTTGATTTGTGTTACACAAACTTTTTGTTGAGTTAGTTTTATATCAAACATGTACTTTAAAGTTCCTAGTACTTTATTTTTTCGTACTCTTTTTATTATATTTGTTGGGTTGAATATTTTCAAAACTTCTTCACTTTTGATAATCACACCTGTTTTATTAACAAATTTGTCATTTTTCAAGAGTTTGGTGAATGGTGGTAATGTTTGTAATGTAGTTGTTGGTTGTTTTGTTTGTTGAAATGTTCTTCTGTATAGAAATTGATATGGTTCTATCATCACATGGTACCATATTGAGAATTTGGTAGACAAAAAGTATATTACGGCTTCATATTTGTCTAAGAAATTGTAACCTCTAATAACATTCTCTATTAGATCTTCTACGATGTAAGCTTTTATTGGAAGTGAATGTCCTTTAAATAAGATTGGAATAGTTGCAATTCCTTTTATTTTGAGTTATATTACATTCGCAACATATAAAAAATCGTTTGTTTGATCTAATGGAACATTTTTCACAAATTTGCAGTGTATGAGTGTTGATTCTGCACTGAAATATATTAATCTATAGGTATTTGTGGAATACCTTATCATGAGAGATATTCACACTAGAAGGTCTTCAACATTATTTGCGTGTTCTGCAACTTCATACGGTTGAGTATGGGAGAGCCAAATCCTCGGCGAACACTGGCGATTTTTGAGCCGGTTCTGAGAGTTTATATACAGGATTTGGTACACGCACACAGACGCACATGCATACGTACATGTACGTAATTATGTCATGCGTTACATCGTTTCTTGCCTTTGTCGAGGTGATAAGAAACAACCCAGCGCATTTGGTACTGGGCCGTAGCATCACTGAGATCGTTATCAGGTAATTGATCTCGGCCCGTGCAATGTATCTTACCTGTATGTACGTACAGGTACGAACATACAAATGCACCAGTGTAATTTTGTTTAACGTCATAAAGACGATTATTGCCAGCCTTTGGAGAGCAACTGTCGTCGAGGGGTGCAAGCCCCTATTACCTCATACGAGTATTGTCCCCACAGTATCTATACATAATATGTTAGATGGAAGGTATAAACAACATTGAATCTAGTTTTTTCCAGTTGGATTCATTACTATAATATTAAGATTTTTGTGCAAAGTCATACGTTTTGTTGAATTCTCTGATGATTCAATTGTCATAGGTTTTTTTTAACCTATTTCCCCTGCAACATCACGTATATGTGCTGTAGGGGCAGTTATGAGTTTTCTGGTGTCGCAGATAAATTTAGAAAAGAATTAGCTGGTATGTTACTTGAACTACACGAGGTATTTTCTGATAAAATAGGACATTGTAACGCTTATGAACACAAATTGTTCATAAAACCAACGATCAAACCATTTTGCTTTCCCAAGAGAATTGTGCTGCAAGCTAGAAGTGCAAGAGTAAAAGTGATAATAGATTTCTGGTATACAAATGGCGTAATATTGAAAGAAGGTTGTGAATACTTATCACCTCTCACTGTAGCGGTAAAAGACAATGGTGATCTTAGAGTCTGTCTAGACTCAAGAGAAATCAACAAACATATGGGTACCAAAGGAGATTGCATACCCCCAATTGACAAGATCAAAACACATTTTGAGGGGGCAAGCTTATTCACAAAAATAGATCTAGCTAATGGATTCTTACAGGTACCTCTAACAAAGAATTCATGAAAATACATTGGATTTCTGTTTGAAGGTGAACCACATGTAATGAACCGTATCGCCTTTGGTCTTAAAGATTCTATGCATGTTTTCATCGCCATGCTCCGAATAGTACTAGCTGGTATCAAACATTGTGTAGAAGTGTACATTGATTATTTGTTGATCTTCTCGAAAAATTGTAAGGAACACCTACAACATGTAAAACTAGTAATTACACGTTTAACGAAAAATTGATTGATCATAAACCTTCAAAAATGCTCATTCTTTGCTGATCACGGTAGATTTCTTGGTTTCCTCAGAGATTGTTTAGGAGAAAGGCCGGATCCAAAGAGAGTCGAATCAATATATAAAATTTGGAGGCCTGCTTCAAAAAAAGAGGTACAATCATTTTTAAGAATAATAAATTATTACCAAGCCCACATTCATAGAGATCTATCGATAGCAGTAGTATAGTTTTGTGATTAATCGTGTTATTTTACAGGGGTGGGCAAAATTTTTGTAGTATTTTAATTAACCCCACATACATACTGACACAAGTATGCACGTAATTTTTACAGAAATGGGCAAAATTTTGTACAGGAATGGGCAAAATTTCTTATTTTAACTAACACCACATACCCCTGACAGGAATGCACGCAGTTTTTTTACAGGAATGGGTAAACATCGTGCAGTATAGTCCAAGGATGGGCAAATTTTGTACCCTATTTTGCATGGGTGGACAAAATTTCTATAGTATTTTAACAAACTCCCTATAATTCTCATCATACACACACACGCGCAGACATGCAAACACACGTGTATATATATATGTATTTTTCCAAATTTGTTGGAATTTGAACATGTTGGGATACGATTCCCTCACTACCGCACGAACACGTAACTGTATATCAACCAACACTGCATGTAACACAATATTACTTTTACTCTTTTCACATGTGGCGACACTGATCGCCAGTATAATATTCTTTCCACCACTGCTCGACGGAGAATGTTCTCCGCTCGTCAGTCGTTGTACTAAAGTCGTAAATAAACCTTTTTTATTGATAAATGTCCGTGCTTCATTTTCGTTGGATGAAAAGATCAAAACTCACCTCAACATGGTAGCCAGAGCTGCGGACCAACGGAAATAAGTGCGGAATTCGAAACATGTTCATATTAATCGTGTAATTTGTTAAAAGTAAAAGTTTATGTGTCATGAAAAAGTGAAAAATTTTGTATTGTGTAAAACCTCCACGCAAAGTGGAAGGAAAGTTAAAAGTTCGTGAACGAAAAGTTCGTGTCCGGTGATCGAAGGAAGTATCCTGGAATAGCCGAAAAAGCGGTGAATCAAATGAATCAAAGGTAAAAATTAAAATTGATGAAAACTTCAGTGAAATCGTGGGCGCCGAGTAAAACGTCAAAGTCGAGAGTTTGGTGTAAGCAGATCAGGTACGAAAGGATCCTGTGATTTGGAAAACCGGCTTGCAGAGTCAAAAACGGCTGGCAATTGTTCGTGCTGTGTTCCGGAAAGGAAGTTCAGATCAAAAAGTCGAAAGTCTGAAAGTTGCAGTGTCAATAGTCAAAGTCAACATCGGAGCAGAGGAGTAGAGAAACGGAAAAATACGAAAACCGAATAAAGATAAGTAAAAAATTAGAATAACTAATTAGTAATCGGAGTGATTTTTGCTTCAAAATTAATAATAAAAATTTGAAAATTCATTAAAGTAAAGTAAAAAGTTCGAAATATTTTCCTGTTGACTCTTAACCAAAATTAGAGGAAAGTTGAAACCTGAAAGATTCATTGGTAACCTTTCAGACTTTATCTCGTTGGTTGAAAGTGGTCGAAATAGTGAAATATTTATTGAAAGAGATACACTCTGAATAACAAAAGAAAATTTTTGAACATCATTGGTTTTGCGTGACAGTTTATTCCTGTTCACAATCTGTATAGAGTATTTTAAATTGACAACAGATAACGAATTATTTTTCCTTTCAGCATCAACCTCTTGTATTTCTGTTGAATAATTTTTGCATTGAAATCTAATCTACGTTTTAACGTGTTCAACAGAATTATTTTTCGATCCGGAACAAGACCAAAAGCTTAGACTATTTCGAATTAAAAGACATTTTGGCGACAAAGTAACAGAAAACCCATGAACTGAAAAGAAATCGAAAACAACGGCGGAGAGATCAACTCATCGTCAGCGGCAGATTGCGTGAGATCTAATTAAAACGTTAATTAATTATTAAGATTTATGACATAATATTTTGACTTGCATTCCCGATCGAGCGGTTGAGACCGTGTTTGCATAATCGTGCGGTTGAGACCGTGTTACCCCCTAGAATTAAGCTCTCGTGTTTCTGAGGTAGGAATAATAAGCCCCGAAAATAAAATTCGAACAAGATGTCACGATTCGACACAAAGAAGGTATTTGACGGGAGAAATTATGACGCCTGGAGGACCATGATGGTCTCCACACTTTACGCAGAGGGATTATACCCGATTATGCATGATACAGAAACGGAAGTACTTTTTTTGGGATTAGATTTAAATAATTTTTTAAACCCTGAGTCTAGTAATGCCAACCCAGCAACTCGAATGACATATTTCCGAAATCAGGAAAAGGGAAAGGCACTCATATACCAGGGACTTAACAACGAACTAATCGAGAGAGTGAAGGATCTCAAAACAATAAACCAAATTTTGAAAGTACTTGACGAGAGATATAAAAGCTGTACTCAGGTCACGTACATTAATGCAAAACAAACATTTCAAAGACTAAAATTTCATAGCGATGGGAACATGAGAAGTTATTTGGATGTTTTCTCGAGGGCAGCCCAAAAAATTAGGGATTGTGGAAAAAATCTGGACAGACAGGAAGAGATAGAACAACTTCTAATCTCGTTAAACATGGACTACGATATGACAAGGCTGGAGTTTAATACATTAAGTCAGGACCAGAAAACAATTGAGACACTCCATGCCATGTTAATCAAAAGGTCGGATAGGCTGTATGACGAAAAGAAGTCAAAATATAATAATAATAATAAATTTCGAAACTTCACAAATAACAATAAAAACCAAAGATCCCAATACGGAGGAAGTTACAACAGGTATAATTATACAAATAGAAATCAAAATTTAGATCAGGGAAAAGTAAAATATAATAACAACCAACAAAAAGAAACACCCCAATACAATAATAATTATGAAAATAAAAAATACGAAAATAATCAGAATCATAATACTTTGCCAAATCCAAATACGTTAGTTTGTTTTAAGTGCCATGGCAAAGGGCACATAGCCAAAGTATGTCCGTCAAATAAAGAGGGTGCAATACCCCAAAATAAATTGGATGGTCCTGCACAGAACACAAGATACGGACGAAACAACACCAATAATAACAATAATAAAAACAAAAAAGAAAATGAAGTTCAATGGTCAATGATGATCAGATATAAAAATCAAGAACCAAATAACAACAATAAATTAATAAATCTAATAACGTCAAAAGACACAAAACAAGAGTTAGATTCTAATTATATTCCCTTAACTAAAAGAATAATGCTAGACGGTGGAGCTGTTGCCCACGTAATATCAGACCTGTCAAAACTGTCCAACCCAATAATGCTAGAAAAACCAATTGAATTGGAATGTGCCATCCAAGACACTCTTTTAATAGCAACCCACATAGGTACAATGTTCATTAGAGTGGAAAACTCTGAACAAGATCAAAAAGTAATAAGACTAAAAAACGTACACTATGTACCATCACTAAACGTAGACCTGATGTCAGGAATAAAAATAACAGAAAATAGGGCATTGGGAATAGACCAAAATTTCTCGGCGGCACACATATATGTCAGAGGAACGAATGAAGTACTCTCCTCAGCCCCAAAAATAAAGGGGGTATACATGGTCAAATACGAGATAGTGCCGGAATCCACAGTCAATTTAATAGAAAATGAAGATGAAATAAATAAAATATGTCCTTATAAAAATGAATCAAATAAATTGGCATGTATGCCCAACATAAATTCCTAAGACGAATGGATGGAATATGAAATAGAAGAGGAAATCATCGAGGAAAGTCAGGAGGAAAGTGAAAATAATACAGAGAGTACAACTAATAATAATATAATAATAAGTCAAAATGACGAACAAAATAGCAATCGAACCCAAAATAGGGAAACTAGCGAGGAGGATGAAGAAACAAATGAGGATATAGGATTAAACGATAATAATAACGCTACAAATAATGAATCAATAAATAATAACCAAGAATCGAATGAAAGTAAAGGGGAATTAAAAATAGAAAAAAATATGGTATGACACAGGAGATTGGGACATTTATCGGGAAAGAACTTGAGGTTCTTAACCAAAGTCTCAAGAGGTATTCCTAACGGAATAACATTCCGAGATGATGAATTCAGCCTGTGCGAGATATGTGTAAAGGCTAACTCAAAAAGACTAGGACATAATAGTACAAGGACCAGGCCTGAAAGGAAACTGGAACTCATTTCATCGGATACAATGGGCCCCTTTTCACCGGGTATATATGGTGAAAAGTATGTATTAATATTTGTAGACCACACCACAAAATACACCTTTGTCTCTACCATAGAAAAAAAATCAATGGTGTGTGAAGAATTCAAAAAATTATATATGAAACTAAAGTCAAAATTTCCGGATTATCCCATTGCCACCTTGAGATGTGACAATGCTAAAGAATACTTAGATTCACACATGAAGACATTTTGTGAGGAAAACGGCGTAAGTCTCGAGCCTGTAGTTCCATATTCACCAGAGCTAAATGCAATGGCTGAAAGACAGAACCAAACAATAATGGCTAGAACTAGAGCTATGCTGTTTGACTCCGAATTGGACTTTAAATTTTGGTCATTGGCAGTTCTGACGGCGGTGTATGTCATAAATAGGAGCCCAACAAGGGCAAACAAAGAAAACAAAACCCCTTTTGAAATGCTTTACGGCATAAAGCCGGATCTATCAAACATGAGAGTTTTCGGGTCTCTAGCCTATGGACATATTCCCATGGAAGTTCGCCAACAACAGGCCACTAAAAACAAAAAGAAGAAAACAAATCCTGAACATCCAAAACTCACACAAAGGGCAGACAAGGGGGTATTTGTGGGATACACAAGTAGTGGATACTGCATAAGAGACCCGATAATTGACAAATCACACGTAACTTGTGATGTCAGATTCGATGAAATGAGGAACATAATAAACATAGATAACACAAATAATAAAAATAAAGACACATAATAATATAATAGAAAACCCCCTAATACTAAGCGTATGTAAACAAAGATACAGGCATTATATAGAGGACCACATCCCTCAAAAATGGGAAGATGTGGAAAACAATCAATTTAAAACTGATTGGCAAAGAGCTATCACCGATGAGTTGAAATCATTGTCTGATATGGGTGTGTGGGAGGTCGTTCCCAAAGAAAGGAATGTGAGGATGGTAGACACCAAGTGGTGCTTCACCACAAAACCCGACAATCAAGGCATCCACAGGCCAAAAGCCAGATTGGTTGCAAGGGGTTTTAAGGACCTTACTCACTATTCCTTAACTGAAACCTATGCCCCGGTGGTACAGTATTGGCTGATAAGATGGATCGGGAGATCAATGCTTCCTGATATTTTGATCTTTGGATTTCCGGCTGAAAAACTCACATTCTGATAAGGGACTTTTAGTCTTCTTAATTTTAAATCTTCATTATCTCTAATTAATGTTTTTAGGAATGTCAAGGTAATGAAAGAGTATGGTGAACCTTGATCTATGAAGATGTCGTATTGATTTCTTCTTTCATCTATTAATACGGGGACAAGGTAGGTGTATACGAAGGATCGTTTTTTGATAAATGAATTTATATATGCATTCTCGCTGTCAGAATCCACGTCGTCTACTATAAATAGGACCACTGGACCTAACGCTATTTTGAATTCTTCTCCTTCTTTTATTTTCCTGCCCCCTAAGTCAAAATCCAAGATTGAGTATTCTTCAGTAGGTTCTGTATTCATAAAATGAACACTTACCTTCTCTCAAGTTGGATTTTTGATTACCATAGTCACCAGATGTGATAATGTCTGGTTGATGTCTATCACTTTTTCTTTTGTATAGAAGTGATCTTGAGCAGTTATTTTTCTATCCTCTTTAAGTTCTACTTTTTTCAGTATTAATTTGTTCTTTTTGTATTTTTGAATAAACATATTTTCTAAATTGAGAACAAATACATCTGAAATATCTCTTACTAAATTCCAGATTCTGTTGTTGATACTTTTTAATCTATTCAGATATATGAATTTGCTATTCTGGCAGGATCTGGAGGTATTGTACAGATAATTAACCTTAGAATCTTATTTGTATGTAGCAATTCATCTGCCAATTATTTGGTCCTACTACTTTGGATTCTCCAAATCCTATTATTATCTTATCGTCTTCGAATGAGTTTCTTCTTACCAATTCTGTTAATTGTTTAAAGGTAGTTAACTGTCCTAATGGCATCAATTTTCCTATCTCTAAACTGTGGGTGTTCAAAAGTGGAGATTTCATTAACCAACTAATGATATTCAAACCACCAAAGACTTTATAGTCTTTCCATTTTGGTACTATATAGTTACTCTTTCCTATTTGTTTGGGATTAAAGTTCAAGTTCCCATTTTCTGGCCTTTTTTCTTATGGTTGACGTCCAATATGGCCAGTCATTGGCATCACCAATCATTTTCCGACAGCTCATTTCCTTGTCGAGTACACTCGTACCGTTCTTCCTGAGTTGTTTTACTCTCAGACTGTGTCGTCGAAGGTTGATGATCTGGTTGATTGGAATCCATGAAGAAGGCGCTCGATTTTTGGTACGATGCTTGTTGTTGTGGCAGAAGTCTTCTTCTTATTGGCTCCATCGAAGGTGTCATTGTTGGATCATGGAATTGATTTTCAATATCCTCTAATTTTGAAACTAGGATCTCAAAATTATTAAAATGTTTTTTTTTTAATTGGGTCGTATATTTCTCAGGGATCTTTTTGCTAAGAGTGTGGAATATTCTGCAGGTAGTTTCATCGCATTCTAATGATCTGCTGTATGCCTGAAGAATATAAGTCGAGATGTGTTCGTATTTATTTGGATCGTATCTACTTTTTTGGATAGCTCTAATCTCCGCTTGTTTTCGGGAATTATTCCAATATAACTTGGAGAAAATGATTCCTGCATTGAGTGTAAGGCCAGCCTTTTGAGTATATTCCCTTTTTATAATCATCGATTATGTTTTTTGTGCAATGTTCAAAAGCACATATGAAACCTATCGGTGAGAGATGACCATTTTTACCAATATACTTTGTTAATTTAGTAGGATTGAAAATTTTATCTCCAGGTTTTTCTTGGAAGATTACTCTTGGTTGTCCTACTGATGGTGGTGGAATTGTCAAATCAATATTGGTGGTGTTGGGATACTATTGACAAAGAAGGATGGACGAGAATTATCATTTAGTTTTTCTAAAATGATTTGTGATTTGGATAGTGATCGTCTTCTTTGATTTGATCTCGAATGTATGGAACAGTTGCTGTTAATTTCAGAAGTTCTCAGATTAATTAAGGTTGACAGGCTATTTTTGATTCAGGTGGCAAGACTTTGTACTCAATTATGATTCTCGATAGTTGACATTTCTAAGTTTGCTATTCTCTGTGATATTTCTCCCTCATTTAAACTTTTTGAGAACAATTGTCTTATATTTCTGAGTGTAGGTTGGCCAAAAGTTGAAGTTTTTGGATCTTGGTAATCACTCTCTAGTTCAGATTCTTGTGACTGGGATTGGGTCACTGTTTTATTTGAGAATCTGAGCTTAGTTCTTCTTTTTCTTCTACCTGCACTACTTATTGAGGCATCAGTACCTGGGTGTTTGGAATTGGAGGAAGTTTTTACTTGTATCTGTTTTTGGAGTTTTATCATTGTGAGAGACATAGATTTAACTTTCTGTTCGAGTTCTAATTTTCTCTTGATACTATGATCTGCTAACCCTTTATAATATTCTACTGGATTTATTCCTGGGGGAATCTCTCTTTCTGTTTTTGATTCTTTATATAAGACTTTCTCTTCTGGATCTGATGATGTATTTTTCTCATCTAGGTCAGACATTATGAGCTGTCGATCAGATTTTAATTTTTTGAAAATAAAAATAAAAGATTTGGTTTTGTATTGTTATTTTGAATCAAAAGGATTGTATTTTATTAATGATAGGTTTGGTTCTAACTTGCACTATTGCTTCTTTGTGTCACATGTGGTGCTAATTTTTATTGTCATTCAAGGTCAAAATTCGTGAAGATTTTCATTTTAATTTGGTTTCTATTTTTGTTAAAAAGTCCGGATAAGGTTTTAATTTAGATTCAGGCAAGGCCTCTGGACACTGAGATGCCCGACCTGTATTTTTTCCCCTTTATTAAATTACGTCGATTCCCGTCTCTGGTCCCCTGTTTTTTTTTCAAAATAATTTTCTCCTCTCAACTCACGAATTCGCCTATGTATTTCCATATTATTGTATACGTATTTCGTCGAAATAATATTGTTCTCGCCTACGTATTTTCTCTCGTACGCGGCTAGGCTACACAGTCTTTAACATGTTTCGCCTGTTCGTATGTTTTATTATTAGCCACTTAGCCTAGCTGCGAATCTCGTACACTTATAAAATAGCCTATGTTCGATACCTGTAATTGCTTGCCTAAACTTCGGTGGTCCGTTCGGTTGCTCGCCTAACGGACTGAAAAAGACGTTAGAGTTTAAATTCAAATGCAACGGCCGAAATAATCTATCTTCTTCCACAGGATTGGCTGTAAATTTGTAGTGTGAGAGATGTACGAGGCGATGCAATTGGTGGTAAGTTCTGGGGGAATTTCTCTCGATGCTTGGCGCGATCCTTACAGTTTAGCCTACAGTCAGTTGAATTTTAGCAGTCGGATCGCGCCGTGTAGAGGTTTTTGCCTCGAAAGTGTTGTTTTTGGCCACTAAATTTCCTCTCAAAAATTAGAAAACTTACTCGGAGGGGGCTTCCCTCACCGTTTAATGTTCCTGTTAATCAATCGCGAATTGTGTGTGTAAAATTATCCTTAATTTTATGAGGTTTCATGCCTTTTTTTTGGAAGCAACGAAATATTCGAAAGTTGACATTTTTCTTTTAATTCCGTCCATCAGGGTGGCCAATTCGTAAGTTTTTTTTTGTCAATCGAAATCTAAATTACTTGACCTTCGAGGTCAAATTTGAATTGTGGTTACTTCAAAATTCGAAAAAGGCCACAGAGGGGTGTAGAAACCGCACCTCCATAGTGGTCCTACCTGCAACCAGATTAAGTAGCGGGAGCAGAGAAGAGGATTCAACCAGTTGCTGTTTCAACAGTACCAGTGTTCATCAGCGAAGCTAAAACAGCCGGGGCAACGAGAGCATCCAGAACCACATCATCTGAACTTGCATCGCCTCAAGGCCGCTGCGGAGCTGTGACAAAGGAGCAGTAAATATATGGTTTTTTCTTAATTATTCTGTTTCTGTAACTTTTATTTGGGAATCGAAATTAGTATGATAGCCTAATAATCAGGCATGTGGTGGGAGGGGGGTGGTTGGTTATTCTGGCAATTGGGGTGTCGGTTCTAAAATGGTGAATTTTCCCTTTTCCTCCTTTTTGTCTTTTCCTACACTTGGCCATGCAGGAGTTCCTATACTCTACCTGCCTTTCTGTGGCTCTCTCTTCTTTTGTTTGTTGTTTGTGTTGTTTTTGTGATTTTTTCGGACGTCACATAACTTATATGGCGACCGTGACAGGACACTGTGAGGCATGTCTCATGGTGTTCAGTGACCGGAAGCTGCACCCCAGTCCGTAGGCTCTCACGCCTCATTTTTTTTGTTAATTTTTCAACCGAATATTTCTAAATTCTACTGCTTAGTTTTCCGTTTACTTTTATGTCTATCACAATCCATTGCCACTGCCACCAGGTATTCCGTCCACCCAATTTTTATAAACATTTTCAACCCATTCATTTTGGAACAGTGTCTTCCTGCATGGCTAAAGTGATTTTGAAACTAGTAGTTGCATGTGTTCATCTGCCCCCCTGGCAGGTATCTAGTCCAGGTTTGGGGCCCAAAATTAGTGCATTGTGTTAGGAACCAAGGGTGTAGTTTGGTCGGCATGATGCTGGTTCTCCAGAAAGTGTCTTGTACCCCTCCCCTTGCCTCTCACATGCAGGGTGGATGTCTCCCTAATGCGTCCAGTTGTGTGCTTTCCTAAAACACTCTGGCGACCGTTACAACCGACCTTGACATGGTCCTTTTTCCTTAATTTCCCAAATTGTCTCACCATGATAGGCTGGCACCTTAACCCAGTCTACCGCCACCTTCTAACCACCACACCATTTTGTGAAAATCAAAAACAAAACTAATTGAGATCAAGTGAAGTTCGTCACTCAGCTTTATTAGCACCAAACTTTTGTGTAAAAAATATTTTTATCTGCCTCTGTTTCACCAAAGTGGCTTTGGCCCGTAAAAATAAACAAGCCTCAGTGCTCGGCACATAAATTGAAATCATAAATCCTTTTGGATACTTCCTTTTTTTTTCATATTTTCTTTGCATATTTATTTATTGTGTATATTTTTCATTTATTTATTGTGTATTTTTGCATTCATTCATTTATTTATTTGTGTATGTATGTACCCCAGCCCTTGAGCAAGGCTGAAGATCCAAAATAATTAAAATTTGGTGCATTTTTAAATTTTGGCAAATTTCTCGGCGGCACTTCCTTTCTATAGGCTGTTGCGCCAAAAACCCCTATTCCCTACAACCACAGGTCTTCCCAGACAAAAATTAATCATTTTAGTTTAACTTGTCTGTCTGCCCAGCTCTTAATTTAACATCACCTGTGGTCCCTCTCGGCATCTTCATTTTTTTTGGTTACCCACTCATTTTTTTTCTAGTCATTTTTTTTCCCTCTTTGTTTATTTCTTTCTGTACCATATTTTCGCATTTTAAAATAAATTAATACTCTCGAAAGGAAAGAAAAAGAAACGAAATCGGGTGCGGCAAAAAATTTGGCAATTTTACTGCATTTCAAAGCCCCCAAAACAAAAGCCGCGATCCGACATCAAAAAACATTCGTAATTTTTCGTACCGAATTAAAAAGTGTTCGAGAGTATTTTCATAAATTATTAGGACGACGAACCTTGAAAAAAAAAAAAAAAAAAATTAAAGAATTTCCGCATTCCACACGATAGACGCTGGCCCGTTTATCGTATATTACGAACAAAAGAAAACCTTTCGATAAATACGATACGAACGGCTATCCATTCTTGAACGTAATATTCCCACGTAAGTCGCACAAATACGCGTAATCAATTGTATTTCAGCACGAAAAAAAAAAAACACGAGTCATTCATAAATACGAGTGCAATCAGCAACGGCAGCAGATTCGATACCACGAATAGCCCTGCTGACGAGCGACCTTGACCTACTGCACCAGTGACACGAAAACGTCGCCAATAAGCCCATAGCGCCGAATACCAGGAGTTCAAAAAAACGTGCCGTGGTACACAGGGTGTTCCAAGACGCGTGCGTCCGGAAAACTGCTAAAAGAGAAGTGCGTCCTGAAATCGAAAAAAAAAAAATAGCCAAATAGCCGCTGCGACCTACCCACATCGAAAGATGGAGGAACGGCAAGGACCTCGCCTGAGCCTGCCCCATAGGTCCGACCCTACTCCTAGGGAGGAGGAGCAACAACAAAAGGATGACGACTCCGTCAACCCCACTGTTGTCCACCAGACCCCCAAACATGTACAAGAACTACTTAACGAAAATCGGGAATATCGTGCCCGATACCAACAAGAGAGGGAAAGCAGAGCCAGGTACCAGGACGGTATGGAATACTACCAGAACCAGTACCGCGAATCCTGCGCCCAGCTCAAGCAGATGCAAGCAAACATGGAAAGGTTCCGAAAGGAGATTGACGAGATCAAGAAAAATGCTGTTCACCACGTCATCTCCGAAACGATTGCTACTGCCCCAGAAAATACGGACCAGTTCGAGAGGAACGTGAACGTTCGCTCATCGGCCATTGTGGATGTCCTAAATAACGACATTCCGTTGGAAGAACGAGCGGAACGAAATGACGAGCCTCTAAATGTGAGTCGAACGGATCTGCTTCGTATGCCACGCAGACTTTCCATCCAGCAGGGCGGAGCTGATCTGCAACAGCCAACAACGACGGCGCCGTTCTGGGTCAACCAGCCGCCTCCGGTGATGAGCAATCCGTTCATCCCCATTGGGGTTGACCCCAGATTAACCAACGGCGCGTACAACATAATACCACAAACGACACAATTCTCAAACGCCGCCATGTCAAATAGCCTAGTACTTGTCGCACCACAAACGGTACCACCCCTGCTGTCATCTTTTCACAGTTTGGGAGGGGCAGAATCTGCCGCGTTTGTGGGGAACGGGTATGATCCAATGGCATACTTGCGCGGTTATCCCCAAACGTACCACTCGGGTACATCTCGTACTCCCTCGTACGGACCAGGTATCAAAATGTCGCATGCCGGGCCAGCAAACGATCCGACAACTACTCAACAGAATCGACATGGCTGTAATCAACCGACGCTGAACCAAGGTCCTCAAATGACGGGATTGCGCAGACCACACCACAACCAAAACACGAATCTACGAGTGTTCGACCCATACCACTTGCCGAAATACCAAGGCGCGTGGGACTCGAGAAACCCCTGGGTATTCATTCAAGAGTTCGAAAATTGCACGAGCAGCATGTTGGACGATCTCCAGCGGGCTCAAGTCTTCAAAAACCGACTTGACCGAGAGAAGTTTCCAACGGCATCGGGGTATCCTTATCACCTGGGGTACCTTGCCTGCAGACAGAAGTTCCTCGCTACGGAATGGAACCACGCCACGCGAAGCCGACAGGCTCGAACGGTCTTAGCAGCCAAGTACGACGCCACCCGCTACAAAACAGAAGTCGACTTCATCATAGACTGCTACACCAAGCTGCACGAAACTCAAACTATACAGATCATCGACATAATCCAGGCAATCCATGAGAAGAGGCCAATGTGGCTCCGTCCTCATGTACTGCTGATGGCGTACCACACGCTGGAGGGATTTATCGATATGGTCAAGTTTGTCGAGTCGGTGTATGGTCCAACGTCAGCGCCTACAGCAACGGCGCCAGTGCTCAAAAGAATCTGGACGGCGCCAGAAAACAACGCCAGGTATCCAGCTAAACCAAGGACGGACGGATCGACTACAAAAACCAAGCCAGATCCTGTCAATGTGGTCCAGGACAATGAGGAAGACGAGTACGACGTCACGTACCCTGAATCAGACACGGAGTCGGGAAACGACTCGCGGCGGCCGTAACTGCCCATACGGACCGCCCTCCTCAAAACAAAATTGGGCAGAAATCACCCAAATCTTCTTCCAACTGGGAGAAGAAACCTGATTCAAACAAAACCAAAGTTCTTCACGACGCCGGGCAACTTCCCGACTGGAAGGAATACCGCGTCCTCGGAGACGCATCAGCTCTCAGCTGGCTAATGCAATCTAAATTGTCGAATGCAGCCACGCTGGGTAACAAAATAGTGGATATGAGAAATAACAATCGTATCTCCAAACTCCACGCGAGCGCCTTGTCCAGAATCAAGGAAAACGACATGATCATCGTCTGTTTCGACGAGCACTTTGTGCTCCATCCGGACCATGAAGATCAAGCGTTTGAAGACAAACTACGGGAGTTGGCTCGCTTAATTGTTGTGGAGAAAAAGGCGAAACAGCTGATCTTGTGCACAATCGCGCCTAACCTGTCGAAGGCAGCAGAACCGGTGTACAGAGCGAGAATCCGCAATGCCAACAGCTGGATGTGGAGAGTTCGAGGGGAATGCCCCAGGATGTACCTGCTCGTCCTGGAACGTCATTTGATGGTTGATCCAGTCCCAAAAGTGAGTCCGAGCAAGGTAAATGACCCCCTGGAGGTGACGCTCCCCACTCCTCGAACTTATACGGAAAACGAAGTTGCGAGAATCGACAACAAGCTCACGGAACATATCCGTAACACAATAGACAGGAAAATCAACACCAGTTCCTCGATGCTTGTCAGGAAGCTGTTTGCGGAAGAGTTCACTCCAGTCGAGATACCACCCGAGGAGTCGAGTATTGAAAAAACAACTGGTGGCCATGACAAAAACGCCACGAACATGATCCAAGAAATAGTGGTCGAATGCCAAGCGGATTCTGGGGCTGCGACTGTGTGCATCAGTGTACTGTCGGACCAGTCACGCCTTCTTTGTGGCAACGTCATGGAGGAAACACTACAGGATCTAGAGGACGAAACGACCGTGGAGATCCCGAACAAATACCGGGTCGAGGACTTGCCTCCTGCCTTCTACATCCCTGTGGAGATAGGCATTGTGGAGAAAGTTTACCACTTCTTCCTCGACATTGGATCATTATACTCCATCATGATGCTAGAAGCCCTACAGCAAATGAAGAAGGAGCATCCAGAAACTCGCTTCTACCGGTTGAAGGTGCCCTCTTATCGAATAGGCCCTTGTGTTGGCCGTACCGCCATCGTTGTTGTAGGAACAGCAGTGATTTCCTTCACGATGACGGACGACAAGGGGTGCAAACACACATACACCACCGCGGTTCGCGTGGTAAAAAACTTCAACACACCGCTCCTGTTGGGCTGAACGTTCATGGCAGAATACGACGTTATCCCGTGCCTTACCAAAAGAACGTTCACCGCAACGACATCCGATGGTCAGGAGAGAATCCAATTCAAAGGTTCCGAACCGGCAGATTGGTCCCAGACCAAGCAGGTTGCGTTACTGGAATCAATTCCACTCACGGCCAAACAGGAAATCAACAACATTATCGAGAAGGTAGAGTTGCCATCCACGTATAAGGCCACCTTCGTCAACATACTGAAGAAGCGTCACGAAGTCTTTCGACATCGCGTTGGAAGGTGCAAATACTACACGCACAAACTCGTGATGAAAGAGCCGGTCAAGGAAATGCGTTTCAATGGTCGCTCCATCCCCCACGCCCAAGTACCCGGCGTGAAGGAAATCATCGATGGATGGATCAAGGACGACATCGTCAGACCAGCTCCTAGCCGATACATATCCCCACTAGCGGTGCATCGAAAGCCAAATGGAGAAGTGAGAGTCTGTCTCGACTCGCGCGTCATAAATAAATTTATGAGCATCCGGGGAGATACGGTGCCCCCAATAAACGAGATCAAAACGAAGTTCTATGGTGCCAAATGGTTCACCAAAATTGACCTGCGAAATGGATTCTTGCAGATTGGCCTAGCCGAAGAAAGCAAGGAGTACGTTGCCTTTAGCTTTCAAGGCCAGCCGTATGTCTTCCAAACGCTTGCGTTTGGATTAAAAGACAGCATGCAGGCATTCATTGCGGCACTACGAACAGTTCTCGGTGACCTTGATGATTTCGTAACAGCGTATGTCGACGACATACTTATCTTCTCTCTCACAATCGAAGAACATATCCGACATATTGGAATCGTGCTCGAAAGACTGCACGAAGCCGGACATACAATCTGGTTGGATAAGTGCTCATTTTTCCAACAGTCCGCCAACTACCTCGGATATATAATCAATCAAGAAGGGATCAAACCTGATCCGCGTTGCGTCGAAGCAATATACCAGTTTAAGCAGCCTCGAAACAAACATGAGGTACAGAGCTTCCACGGCGTGATGAACTACTATCGCGCTCATATTGTCAAATGCGCAGAAATTGCAGCACCTCTCCATAACCTTACTAAATCGACTGTACCGTTCAAGTGGGATGTGGAGGAGGAAATGGCTTTCCGTAGGCTCAAGAACGAGATCGCGGAATGCGTGATGCAGGCCCATCCCGATTGGACCAAGAAATTGGTTGTCATCACTGATGCTTCAGACGTGGCTATCTCTGGGATGGTCCTCCAGTATGAAGAACGTTCCGTCGAAAAAGACGGAACGACCACCACCGAATTAGTCCCTAAAGTCATTGCGATGGTCAGCTGGCTTATAAAAAGCACTGAACGCAATTATTTTCCTTACGAAAAGGAACTACTCGCAATAATATACACGTTCAAAAAATGCGAGTATCTTCTTGTCGACCGAGATGTGGAAGTACAAACGGACCACAAGGCTCTCCAGCATCTTCTCCAACACCAAGATGCATCACCACGAGTTGCCAGGTGGAGAGAGTACCTGTGTATGTACAACATCTCGGCAATAAAACACATTCCTGGCAAAAACAACGTCGCAGCAGACGCACTCAGCAGATTCACACGCGTCTCAGATCACATCAATCACCAACCAGCCGAGCTTATGACGGTGGTTATGCTAACAGACGTGCGCGGAGAAATCTCCATGGAAGAATTGTTGGGAAGCCTGCCGGAGATGCAAGAAAATGATCCTGAAATTACACGATTGGTCGAGTCCAAGTCTCCTAGGATCGAAATCCAGAAGGGCGTAGTCTACTGGAAAAACAGGGATAGCATCTCCCGCATGCTCGTTCCGAAAGAAATTCGCCCAGCTCTCATACAATTCTACCATGAGGATCACCAACATCCTGGCGCCCGGAAAACGCTAGATATCGTTCGCCGACATTTCGACTGGCCATACTGCAAAGAAGATGTCGAAAAGTATTGTGCCAGATGCATCGATTGCCAACAAGCGAAAAACTCAAATACCACGCTAACGAGCGGTTTCAACTCCGTTGTCGCGGAAAATGCCGGAGATTTGGTTGCCATTGACATATTCGGCCCTTTGCCACGAGGGAGGGGTAATGTGTCCAAGATCATTGTGATAATGGACGTGTTCACAAAACTTACCCGCCTCTACCCAGTGAAGATTGCTTCGACAAACGAAGGCATTGGGGCAATGGAGAAATTCATTGCTGAATATGGCCCCATACGAAGCATATTGTCGTACAACCGTCCACAATTTAGTTCAAAATTCTGGACAGATCACTGGAAGAAAAAAGACATATCGCCGAGATTCACCTCGATCTACACTCCATCTTCCAACCCTGTCGAAACAAGGATGAAAACGATAGGAGATTGCCTCCGGATATTCTGTCCGACGCAGCATTCGAGGTGGTCCATGTTCATCCCACAGATTGAACATAGGCTAAACTACGTTGAGCACGCAACAACAAAATTCACCCCTATCACGCTCATGAAAGGAGTGAAACTCGACGTAGAAGGCGATCTGGTTCCCATGTGAAACGAAGAATATCTTCAGGTCCTCAAACAAGCTCGAGCTAACTCAAAAAAGGTCATCGAAAGACGCCGAGCAAATCACCTTAAGGACGCTCGCATAACATCACTGGAACCAGGACAGAGAGTCTTTGTCAAGAATTTTACCCTGTCGAATAAGCAACAAGGGATAGTTGCGAAATTGAACTTCAAATGGATCGGTCCGTACACCATCATTGGGGAAACCGGAAATGGCGCCTACAAGATGGAGGACGAAAGTGGCCAAGTCATTAAAAGAAATATCCGCCACATAAAATTGATGCGCTCCCAACAAACTAGGCCCGAGTTCCAACAGTCAACCAAACCTGCTCCGACCACGACAACTAGCGCTCCGATAAAATCAGACAAGATAATCAAAAAGAAGGCAACGATGACACGAAGCATCGGTGAACTGATAAGAACAGGCACAGGAGCACAGACCCGCAGCCAGACAAGAAAAATAAACCAACAACGCCATTCGTAATTTGAAATAACACGCGACATTGTATCGTCCGTTGGTGCGCTAAAAATAATAAAATAAAACGGGCATTTTTAGTGTAAATTTAAAATTAAAGGTGACTGTGACGACGAAGTGAATCGTGATTGTGTCGGTTCGTAAGGAATTCGCGACATCGCCAATTAATTCGAAGTAAGGTGTTCTCATACCGAAAAAAAAATGGCAGCCCGCGACGATAAGATGATCGAGTTGAGCTTACCGGAAAGAGCAGGAGTGCGATGGACTGCGATCGGAAATACCGCCAGGGATCTTGATGTGATGAATCATGAACTCGATCTATGCAAATTAATCCTGCATAGTGAGATCGTGAACACGCCGGATCCAGCACCAGGACTCATAGGCATCATGGAAACGCTGGCTGATATTCAACTGGACCTAAAACACGTCCGAGCGACTGTCAAAGACGTCGAGTCGTCATGCCGGCACGTCCTAGAGAAGTGCAACTCCGTCCGTGAGATCCTCCCGTTTGAAAATGAAGAGGTATACGCCCGACAGCAAGTAGAGGAACGAGAACTTCGCAAACTGAGAGACCGACTCGAACGACAAAAAAGAGAAGCAGAGAGGAAAATGTATGCCGAGGCGACACGACGAGCTAACCCCCAACCTGACTCCACGTCCGAGTCTGACACGCCGCAGTTACCACAGCCAGTCTCACCAGAAAATCGGAAACAAGTTTGCTGGGCCGACGAAATGGACATGGACCAACCAGCCCCGCAACAACAACAACACCAAATTGAGGCACCGGAGGTATCGGCACCCGTCCCTCTTCCGAGACGAATGACCAAAGGCGAGTTGAAGGCAATCCTACCACACACCTTCATTATCAGGATGGGGTTCCTCAACGGTGGAATTGCACAAACGGAGACGCTGGTACATGTCGATTGGTCATTGGACCATTCGATCGTCAGTCCTAAAATTGCCGAAGACCGGCCCATCACGGAAACTGAAAAATTCATTGGCCACCTATCGTACGGCAAGGTCCGAATTCCGCAGAGCACGGAGACGGTGATGCTCTTCCTCAACTACCACAACAATTGGGACACGTTCATGGAGGAAGAGTGTTACGTGATATGGAACGAACGGTTTGACCAGAATCGGCTAATCCTGGGAAAGTCGTTTATACGCAAACACATCCTGCAGGCCACCCACACCGTTGGACCAAGGAGACGTGGCGACATCATTTATGTGGACGACAACGATAAGACGGCAAAAGGGTTTTATGAACTGAAAACTGGGCTCTATTAAACAAGATCGGTTTACCACCGACAGGCCCTCGGGACTAGGTCATTTGAAGTATGTAAATAGTTTTTTTTGTCGTTAGCTCCACTGCCTCTCCGTGGCAATGTATTTTTTTTTAAAAAGTTGTTACTGTAACGGCCAAAAGAAGTGGTTTAGTACTGGAAACTAACCTCTTTTGGGGCGATTACACTTCCTTCAAGATACAATAATATTCACAGGAATATTATCGTATTCGAGAATTATTTTAATAAATTGAATTTACTATCCACGACTATTGTGGACCTTAACTTATATGAGAGACTAGTTAAAATTAAAAACACAATATTTTCTATGACTTTACTTTTAAAACACAATATTAAAATTACAAGTATTCATTCACAGTCAAAGACTGGAAGAATATTTGTTGGTACAGTTTAAGACTGACCAGGTATTTACAACACAATACAATATGATACAATAAAGTTCGACACAATACAATTAATTTACTGAAAACCAGAGTTTATATACCTGTCAAGGTATATGGTTTTCTATGGTATTGTGAATGAAGTAGGGATTTGCTGATTTAGGTATTTAATTATTTCGAGAATATTCGAATACCAGAATGTTCAGGTGTTCGAATATTCTGTTAAAAAACGTGTAGTGGTCGTTGGCAGGAAGTAACAGTACTTTCGCCAGTTGACAGTACATGTTAGTGAAAGAATTTGCTTAGTAAGAAAAACGTATTTTTCTGTGAACGAAATATGTACGTCTATATAAAAATATGACGAACATATTCGTTACACAATTCTCCAGGGGGAAGAAAAAAAAGGAGAAAAAAAAAATTTTTTTCACAGCTAATTCAAGATAGGAAAAAAAAATTTTTATAATTAACAATTACTTTTATATATATATAAGTGAATAGATACATAAAAATATATGGCATAAAATGCAATTTAAAACTTAGGATCTAAAATTTAATATACATACTAATACATAAAATTCTTAGGTTCCTAATGTTTTTTTTTTTTTATTATATTTAACATATTTGCATTTTTTTGCATTATTTTTTTTTTTACAATGTTGTACTTTTAGCAATATACATTTTAGTATTATTTCGATAGGGATTTGAGTACAAATATTTACTTATTACAATTATAATTATAGTTAAGATAAGTAACCAAGATAGGCAGATTATATTAACCATATTAAAGTTATTATTATTTTCAAGATTAGGTATTTTTAATTCAATATTTTTAATTTTATTTTCGAGTTTATTAGTGGGAATAGAATGGGGAACAAATGATTTCCATTTTGGGTTATATACCTTTGATGTTGCGAGATCTACCGCTAAATCAAAAGGTTCTGTGGCTTCTGAGAAGTAAGTCCACAGGAGAGGGAGATGATTTTCTATTTTTATTGTCTCTTCGAGGGATTCGGAGAGGCAAGGTATTTCAGTCGGTATTATAATATTGTTTTTATTATTTTTATCAATATTTTCAATCTGAATATGACAAGGTACATCTAGAATAAATGTTCCAGGGGAGTCATTCTTTATTTTTAATTGTTCGGATTTTTTTGTTATTGAATTTGTTGCAATTAGGGTATTAAAATTTATTACGGCAAATTTAGTATGTCCAATGGGGTGTACAAGTGTTTGGTTATTGTTAACTGTGCACTTAAATGAACAAGATTGCAGTAAATTTTGGTTTAAATCTTGAAAGAATAAATTTTTCGCACAAGACGATAGTTTATCACTTCCTCGATTTGAAGGGAGATAACATAATGGTTTGTCGGAGTTTCAGTAATGGAGATTAGTTCCAGAAATGTATCTGACAGTATTTGATCTGATTTCATGAATGATTAGAGAGGGCTCTTGATCCCAACTACACAGTTCATTAGTATGACTTTTGAAGTGAGTGGTATGAAATCAAAAATTTCATATTTCGTATTAAGATTTTTTAATGGTATTTTAATTTCTAATTCGAGAGTATTTTTGTAAAAATTACAGTTTACTAGTTCTGCATGGTAATAATTTTGAATTTCTGCAGTGGGGATTGCTAGATCTAAGTCTAGGTCTTTTAGTTTTGTATGTAGTCGCAAAATGTCCTGTTCAAGGATAGTCTTAGGGATTATCGATGATGGAATCATATGGGACTTGCAAGATGTTAGGATGTTTGATAACCTAAAGGTATTCACCAGGTAACTGTCATAGAAACCTTGTAAATAATTTAAAGATATCAATAATTCATGCTCTTCCAATGAATTTTCCATGAAAGAGTTTGTATGGGCAACGAAATTTTTCATAAAACTATTTGTATGATCAATAAAGTTATGTAAATCTGTAAAGGTATTTACTAAAGATGCATGTTCCGAGAATAGTTGGTTTTTTATTATATTATATTCATGTTTTAGGGAAATTTCTTCCATCGCGGAAATTAAGCACTCGACAACAAAATCGTAGCGCATCTCCAAAGAAAGATCTAATTGGAGTAAAGACGCTTCGTTTGTTTCGAATTGCTGATGGGGTAGAATAAAAATCTTGGATGAGTGCTAAGTTTTGATTCTTTAAATTTTTTATGGAGTTTTTTAATCGTAAGGCCATTTCTGCGTATTTGCAATTTTTCCATTTGGTAGCATTACACAGTGCATTTTTGAATTTAGTAGATAGGATTACATCTGCTGCCTCGTGTAAGTCTAATTCTAACGAGTACAGAATTGGAGCTGATTTTGCACATACGTAAATATTGCTGATTTCCTGGAAGTAAGCACCTGTGGACGCCGTGGTAATCCGATATGTGTCGGACGACGTTCGTTGTGCTGAATTTTTGGAAATTAGATATGCGTACATGACAGCGATTATTTGAAAAATCATTTTTTTACTGAAACAGAAAGAGAAGAAGCAAAGTCTCACTTTTTTCTCACTGTATCAAGTAAAATTTGATTATTCGGGAAAAAGAAATTATAGCAAAATTAAGCATAATTGTGGGATTAGTACATTTAGGTTCTTCTTATTTCGGACTTATAATTTAGTTCGTTTTCTACATTCGAGAAGTTTTGTTCGTTCCGGTTTTTTTTACTTAAATAATAACATTTCTCTTTTTTTTTTTTTTTTTTTTTTTTTTTTTTTTTTTTTCGTAAGTTTTCGGGAAAAAATAAATTTTATAATGGCATCATCCTATCGATTTATGGATGAACGTGTTTTCGTTTCGACCGGGGTCGTAGAAGCTAATGAGATTTGGCTTCTAAGTGAAGTTATTTTAGATAGTATTGAACATTTTCAATCGTGTCCTTGTGAGGCAAGATTCTATTTTTCCTTACACAGATTATTTTTGTTATTATACTATGGTTCGCGAAGTTCAAATAAAGAATTGTTTAATCGGGAGTTCCACTCTCATCGGCTTTCGGATGAAGAGATTCGTGAGGACTTTCGTGTTTGGCAGCACAGCATTCGTTTTGCTTGCTGTCCATCCTCCGAGGGATTTTTACAAAAATTTTTATTTAATCTACGTGACCTATATCCTCAAGGATTACGGATTGAATTCGGGGTGTCGGGCCTTAGGCTCGTGGTTGATGGAGAAGTCTGTTCACGTAAGCATCACAATATCAGCATACTTTCAGGTATCTCAGTTGGGTTGCTCTGCATATCGCAGCAAAGCAACGAGACTGTCAATCTGGAGTATGTCCACACTGATAGACACTACGTCAGCAGCTTTTTCCAGGGGGAGGTAGGATTAGAGTTTATCCAGTTTTTAAACGCATATTACCACCCTCGACTCGTCATTACCGCTTTGGAAGCTGGGCTCCAATTTGTTCGAAACTATGATGCTTTAGAGCGGAGTTTCGCCCATTCTATCCGGAGTGGGTGGCTAATGACGGATCCGACCAACTACACATTCACCCGGGATACGCCATCCATCGCAGAGGCCCTGAGCTCCGAAGACTCGACCGTGGATCCGGCAGCAGTTACTGTACCAAATACTCCAATGTCGATGGACTCGGAATCCAGTCTCAGTGGTGACAACTTAAGCGAGTTCCTCGCAGGATATGCAGACAGTTGGGAGTAAATGGTGAGTTTTATACAAAATTTTTATTTAATTATATCGCATAGTTTTAATCGTTTAATAGTTTCAAAAAATTTAATTTTTATTATTTCGCTCAACTTTAAGAGCAGATTTTTTTTACTAAAAAATTTGCAAGAAGTCAATTTCTTCCAAAGAAATAATAAAAAAAAAATTTATTTGGAGCTTCTTACGGATTTTTTTATATTATAATTTTTTATTATTATTTTTGCCAACCTATTGATGATTTTTCTTACAAAAATTATCTAGGGACAGTTAATTTTTCAAAAATAATACGGCTTATATTTTATGGGGGAGTGAACTTAATCTAAAAAAAACTTAAGGTTAAAGCAAGGACGGGTAGTAGACTCTACACACCCTCTACGTTTTTTTTACGAAGGCGACCCCTCGGTTTAGGCACAATTTGGGTTGAGATGGGGGTTTCAGGATTTTTATTATTCTGATTTTTATTTTTGTCTTCGTGAATATTTTCGCGAGACTTGTACGGGATTAATCGTCGCACATGAACTGTTTCTTCGTAAGCAGTTCCGTCATCATTTTTAATGCGAATAACGTAATTTAGGTCCGTGACCTTCTTGGTAATCTTATGTGGTCCGGAGTATTTTATTTTATTTTTTGCAACGTTGTTTGATTGTCGTAACAATACTAGGGCATTAGGCTTAAAGTCAATGATCTTATGGTGAGCGTTGTAATGTTTTGCATTCTTTTCTGATGCTTTTTTCGCTAGGATCGGCGTTTTTTCTCTCGTTTGAAGAAGTGTTTCGATCTCTTCTTCACGAGTCTTTGTATTATTTGATTCTTCAGGAATTTCGGATAAATTTATTTTTGGATTATATCCGTGAAGTAAATAAAATGGAGATTTTTTGTTTAACTGATCGATTGGACTTGTATTATAAGCAAAAATAATTTTGTTTATAGTGTCAATCCACTCGGATTCATTTGAATGTTTATATTTGGAAAGTGATTTCTTAATGACACCATTAATTTTTTCTACTAATCCCTGCGATTGTGGGGAGTAGAAAGATGAATAGACCAACATAATATTATTTTCTTTACAAAAATTTCGAACGGATTCATTCGCAAAATGACCTCCGTTATCACACGAGATTTTTGTGGGAGGGCCATACGTATGACAAATAAACTTCAAATACTCGATTACACAATGAGCATTTGGATTTTTTGTCGGACGTATTGCACAAAAGTTGGTACTTTTATCAACACCTACGAGCACGTACGAGTGTTCGTAGTTCGTATTGAATTTTCAATTGCAATATGTTTGAGATGACCAATCTCTTGCGGTGAGTTTTGCATCATTTGACATTCGTGACAGGAGAGAACATACTCCGTTACTTTTTGTGTCAAATTTTTAAAGAAAAAATAATTTTTCACCTTATTTTTGGTCTTTTTAATTCCAAAATGACCTCCATGCAAAGGATCGTCATGCAATTTTTTTAGAATTGTTGGAATTAAATTTTCGGGGATTACAGTAACCGCTTCATCGTAGGATGAGGTTGGGTTAGGTAATTTTTTTAATACGTTATTTTCGTCAAGAAAATATAATTTAATAGACCTATTTAATTTACGAAATTTATTTTTATCTTTTTTTACTTCATTATAATTTAATAGTGATATAACATTTTTCCAATGAAGATCAATTTCCTGCATTGTTTTTAAATTTTTTGGAAGTTCAATTTCTGCTTTTGGGACAGAGTCTTGAATTGAAACTTCTGTTTGATCATTACGATCAGGTAATGGGGAATTTGGATTCGAGATCTTTTGGGGATCGGGAATCATGGGTTGGGAAGTTTGGTTGGTAGGGGAAAGGAGGATCTGTTCATTGAGATTTGTTTGATTAGAATCTCTATTTGATGCAGATCGAGTAACTACATTTAATGTAGTGGGGACATTTGTGGGATTTTCAGAGTGTAAATTCTGAATGGGACTTGTGGGTTGAACCACAGGGTAGTATGGGAGTGTTGAAGAGGGTGAAGGAGGGTAAGGGTAATTTTGGGTATTGAGGGAATTATTTGGGTAAAACCATAAATTCTGGTTTTGATAACAAACCGAATTTAATGGGACCATTTTTTCGTCGTGAATTCTACAAATAGTATTCACATTTTTTTCTCCTTCAGGGAGTGTATATTTTTTATCCACCGAAAATTCACCATATTTGAAAGTAATTTCGTCAGGTTCGTCATGGGGACGGGACAACATATCAGCCATACAGTTATTTTTTCCGGCAATATGTTTTATTTGAAAACTGTATTCATTTAATTTTGAGATTAGTCTAATTAATCTCGGGCTTGGGGTGTTAAACCTTTGATGATAAATCAATGGTTTATGATCAGTGTATACTACGAAGCGTAAAGCAAGTAAGTATCCACGAAAGTGAGCCAAAGCATTCGTTATGGCCATCATTTCGAGGTCAAACGAACACAATTTTGTATGCGCAGGTTGGACTCTTTGAGAAAAGTATCCAACTGGATGTTTGTGCTTTGTAATTGGATTAGTTTGCAGCAATACTGCACCTAATGCAATTTTTGAAGCATCAACTTACACACAAGTTTCTAGTTTAGGATCATAGATCGCTAAAACTGGTTTTGAAATCATAAATTCTTTTAGTTTTTCAAATATTTCTATATGCTCTGGGGTCAATTTAATTCGAGCGTTTGATTTGCTATCAGTTCCTCTTAGAAGATCACTAAGGGGAGCTGTAATTTTAGCCAAGTTAGGAATTAATTTCCTATGATAATTTATCGATCCGAGAAACGATCGTAATTGTTTTAAAGTATTTGGTGGCTTTAAATTTTTAATTGCTTCTATATTTTTATTTAATGGGGAAATTTCATTATATCGGACAGTATGTCCTAAAATTTCAATTTCATTAAAAAAGAATTGACATTTTTTTGTTTTAATTTTTAGATTGACTTTACTTAGTCTTCTAAGTACTTCCCTTGTATTTTCCCAACATTCTTCGAATGTCTCGCCAAAAATACAAATATCGTCGAGGTAACAAACCATTTTTTTCCACAACATATCATGGAAGATAAAATCCATGATAGTTTGGAAAATTGACGGGGAGATACTTAGTCCAATTGGAGTGGAATTGAATACATATCCGATTCCATCCACATTGATACCAGTGTACTGTTTAGATTCTTTGGTCAGAGGAATCTGTAAGTATCCACTGTTTAAATCAATAATAGTGAACCATTTTTTATTTCTTAAATAAGGCCATATGATATCAATCGTAGGAATGCGATTGTTATCCATTATTATCCTTTGGTTCATTCTGCGGTAGTCTACGAGAACTCTATAGACACCGTCAGGTTTCTTTTTTACAAATATTGGGGATTCGAACCTTGATTTTTGTTTTTTTAATACACCTGCTTTTACTAGGTCGTCGACCAGTTTGTGCAGTGCTTCGTGTTCTGCGTGAGAGAACTTGAAGTTTTTACATCTTAATGATGTTTCATCGTCAACATTGACTTTTTGTGGAGAAACTTTACAGATAAAAACTTCATCTGTTTTTCCACTAAATATTTGATTATTTTCATTAATTATTTGATACGTTTTAATTTTCTTTTTTAAATCTACTTTTGGACCTAGTGGAATAGTATTACCACGACTGTCCGTTAATATCGTATCTTCATTTATTATTTCAATTTTGCATATATTAATATCAATTGCATTTTTTAACACGAATTTACCGAGGTATTCACCTTCGTAAATTACGTATGGTCTGTCGTTATTATTGACAGCCATCACCGTGTTATCACTTACATTTAAGTAAAATTTATTTTTATTTTTTATGGACATTTCTTTATGAAATTCCAAATGTTGGGGAAGAGTCGCTAAAATGAGCGTTGAATTTTCCTTAATTTTATACGTTTGGGGAGAATAAAATTTAAATGGCTTAATATAATTGGGAGGGTATTTTTTTTCAAGAGGATAATTGTGACATTCGGGCATGTCAAATGTTCGCTCTTCGAAACCACACGGTAATGTGAATTTGTTTTTATAGAAGTCCATTTTTGCTTTATGGGTTGACAAAAAATCGTACCCTAAAATAACTGGTTCGACCAGATTTCGGACAACGTATGTGGGATGAGGATAAACACAATGATCAATGGAAAAAATCACATTGGTTAACCCTATTACGTCTAAAAGTTTAGAGTCCACACCACGAAATCTTACATTGGTTGGAATTATCAGTTCCTTAAAATTGACTTTATTCAAAACATCTTCAGCAATCAGTGTCTGTTCCGAACCTGGGTCAACTAGGCTAAGTATATGTTTGCCATTAATAGCAAAAGGAAGATGAAATTTACATAGGGCAGTGTGATCAGCACGTTCCTTTGTTTCAAAATTCACCTTACTAACATTGTTAACCAATTTCAACTCTTTGTTCGAGACATCCCTTACAGTTGATAAATCATCTGTAAGGGGGACACTTAGTTTTTTGAACAAGCGTTTTGGCAGGGGAGGGAATTGGATATTTGATTTTGGGAAATGGGAGGCTGGACTAACATAAGCGGAGCAGGGGATGCAACCGCTTGAGTGTTAGCAGCCAACTAGTTTTGAGGATATTGGGGTACGTTTGGAATAAAATTTTGATAATTCGGAAAATTAGGAAAATTATTATTCCATTTTGGAACATTATTATTTTTCCAATTTGGTACCCAATTTTGATTAAAATTACGATTATTATTATACCCGTTATTATTCCGAAAATTATTTCTTCGGTAATTTGGGTCATAATTATTTCCTTTATAATTAGGATTAGGATTCTGAGAATAGTTCTGGTTATTATTCCAGTTCCTATTCTGGTTTTGATTCCAATTATTTTGATTTGGATTATTATTATAATTATTGTTATTATTGTTATTGTTATTATTGTTCCTGTTTTGTTTCATATTTTGATTTTGGTTAGGGTTTTGATTTGAATTTTGATTTACATTTTGATTTGGGTTTTGATTTGGATTTTTATTTTAAGGATTTTTATTCTTCTTGTTGTCCGGAGGTTTGGAAATGTTCGCTATTGCAGCGCTCAACTTCTCAAACTCGGATTTCCAATCAGAATCAGAAGAAACTACGTTTGAAGTCTTTTCAGATTTTTTCTCGGTAGTTTTTCCTATTTTCAATTCCTCAATAGTTTTTTCCAATTGTTCTATTTTTGCTCTCAGTAGGGGATCTGAGTGGCCAAATAGTTTATCTTTAAAATCAAGATAATTTGAAAAAGCTTTGTCCAATTCTTGTAAAGTATTGGGCTTTTCCCTTATTAAAAATTCCCTTTCGTTTTCGGGCAAATTTGAAATTATTTTTTCGATTATCTGTTCTTCCGTAATTCCGGATTCGATTTGTTTCAAAATTTTTGATACGAACATCATATACGCGGTAAAATCAGATTCACCTTTGTATTTGCGTTCGTATAATAATTCACGTAACTGGGGTTTAGTCCTAGTGAAAATTTCGACAATTTTTGGCTTTATGTTATTCCAAGTATTAAATTCAGGGTTATCTTGGATTTTGTCTTCAAAAATTTGTTTAGCTATTCCAGTGAAAGCTGTTTTTATTTTTTTAAATTTTAGTGTTGCATCCCAGTTGAAGGAATCAGCTTCCTTTTCAAAACCTTTTAAAAACGAGACTATGTCTTCGCCTGGTGTATGACCATAAAGAGTAGGTCTTACGTTAATTGCAACTGCATTAGACATATTATTTTCTAAATTAGTATTTATAGGGAAATTTAAATTTTTATTTTGTTGAGCAGGTTCTGCTACAACAGTAGGTTGAATTTCTAACGGGAAATAAGATTCTCGTAGAAGTTCAGTATCTGGACTACGAAAATTTTCTTCAGAATTTTCTGAAATATTTGAAATATCTAAATTTGTTATAGATTTTGTTCTAGGAAGAGGAATAGGATTTTCACTACTTTCTAAAACAGGAGTTGATGAAATTGGAGGGTCGAAATATTTTCTTTCGATAGGTTTTTCAATTTCAGGGATCTTTTTTCGTGAAGATCCGTGAGGAGTTTCCAAAATTATTTTAATATTTTCGGGAGTTAGGAGCTTTTTTATTTCAATATTATTTTTAATGGTTAATACAATATCCTCTTGAATTTTTTGTCGAGAGAATGTGACAATGTTAACCTTTATATTCAAGTTTTTACATAAATTTAAAATTTCTTGATTAGTCGCTTTTAAGAGCCAATCAAATTTAATTTTAGGGGAATTGGGCTCCGTTAAATTTTCCCAATTTTTGTTCATAAAAAATATTTTTTCACAAAATTAATTATAAAAAGCACTTCTTAAAAAATAAGGGGAAACGCGAATTATAAATAATGTTAATTCATTACTTTTATTTGTGTTTTACAGCAACTTGAAGATCCAGATGTGGCAACTGTAGCAGGACGTCGATGGGCGGCGAATATATTTACGATTGTTTTTAATTATTTTTTTTTTGTAAATATAATTTTTTCTCCGGGTATTGTAGTCCCACGACGTGTTTATTTTCTCTTTTCTGGTCTTTTTCCACTTGCGGTATACCTCTACTTCCTATTCCTTAGAGCGCGCCTTACGC
Organism: Ericerus pela; assembly: GCA_011428145.1. Taxonomy (NCBI): domain Eukaryota; kingdom Metazoa; phylum Arthropoda; class Insecta; order Hemiptera; family Coccidae; genus Ericerus; species Ericerus pela. Next base: position 294,963 of record WOFM01000135.1, on the reverse strand, counting down.
TTTTCTCTAAGTATTTTACTAGAGTTTTCAAGGTAACCAATTGAAGTACTTCGGACACAGAAAAAGAAGAAAATACCTTTGAAGCAGCAGCCTTGGATCCGCGTTGTTGAATGGACAGGAACAATTTTTATTTTATTTAAAAAAAAAAAATTTCGGAAGAAAAAAAAAATTTTTTTCAAAAAAAAAATTTTTTAGAAAATTTTAAAATTTCTTTTTTAGTACTTGAGCGAGGATTCGATATCGCAAAAGCAAACCAGTTGGGCGCCAACAATGTAACGGCCAAAAGAGGTGGTTTAGTACTGGAAACTAACCTCTTTTGGGGCGATTACACTTCCTTCGAGATACAATAATATTCACAGGAATATTATCGTATTCGAGAATTATTTTAATAAATTGAATTTACTATCCACGACTATTGTGGACCTTAACTTATATGAGAGACTTTAGTTAAAATTAAAAACACAATATTTTCTATGACTTTACTTTTAAAACACAATATTAAAATTACAAGTATTCATTCACAGTCAAAGACTGGAAGAATATTTGTTGGTACAGTTTAAGACTGACCAGGTATTTACAACACAATACAATATGATACAATAAAGTTCGACACAATACAATTAATTTACTGAAAACCTGAGTTTATATACCTGTCAAGGTATATGGTTTTCTATGGTATTGTGAATGAAGTAGGGATTTGCTGATTTAGGTATTTAATTATTTTAAGAATATTCGAATACCAGAATGTTCAGGTGTTCGAATATTCTGTTAAAAAACGTGTAGTGGTCGTTGGCAGGAAGTAACGGTACTTTCGCCAGTTGACAGTACATGTTAGTGAAAGAATTTGCTTAGTAAGAAAAACGTATTTTTCTGTGAACGAAATATGTACTTCTATATAAAAATATGACGAACATATTCGTTACAGTTACCTTTTTTTTATTATTTTCATGAAAAGCCTCGTAAATTTTTACGCGTGTTGCCGGTAGATGATTACCAGTTCTTTTTCTTTCTTTCTCTTCGTCGGGGCAGAACTATTTTTAATTTTTCCTCATTTTTATTGTTTGTTTGTCGCCTCCCCTCCGGGGCCAGCTGAGGGTGAGTGCTTATCTTTTTTTATTAATACATGTATTGTTTTGTGAATTTTTCGTTTATTTATGCATTTTTTTTTTCAATTCTGTCCTATTATCTCTCGGCGAATCGTCACTTAAATCAGTCTTCTTCCTTCCTTTACCAAATATTTCCTCGTGTCCCACTCGCAAAATTTGGGGGGGGGTTAATGAGATGCCCGACCTGTATTTTTTCCCCTTTATTAAATTATGTCGATTCCCGTCTCTGGTCCCCTGTTTTTTTTTCAAAATAATTTTCTCCTCTCAACTCACGAATTCGCCTATGTATTTCCATATTATTGTATACGTATTTCGTCGAAATAATATTGTTCTCGCCTACGTATTTTCTCTCGTACGCGGCTAGGCTACACAGTCTTTAACATGTTTCGCCTGTCCGTATGTTTTATTATTAGCCACTTAGCCTAGCTGCGAATCTCGTACACTTATACAATAGCCTATGTTCGATACCTGTAATTGCTTGCCTAAACTTCGGCGGTCCGTTCGGTTGCTCGCCTAACAGACCGAAAAAGACGTTAGAGTTTAAATTCAAATGCAACGGCCGAAATAATCTATCTTTTTCCACAGGATTGGCTGTAAATTTGTAGTGTGAGAGATGTACGAGGCGATGCAATTGGTGGTGAGTTCTGGGGGAATTTCTCTCGATGCTTGGCGCGATCCTTACAGTTTAGCCTACAGTCAGTTGAATTTTAGCAGTCGGATCGCGCCGTGTAGAGGTTTTTGCCTCGAAAGTGTTGTTTTTGGCCACTAAATTTCCTCTCAAAAATTAGAAAACTTACTCGGAGGGGGCTTCCCTCACCGTTTAATGTTCCTGTTAATCAATCGCGAATTGTGTGTGTAAAATTATCCTTAATTTTATGAGGTTTCATGCCTTTTTTTTGGAAGCAACGAAATATTTGAAAGTTGACATTTTTCTTTTAATTCCGTCCATCAGGGTGGCCAATTCGTAAGTTTTTTTTTGTCAATCGAAATCTAAATTACTTGACCTTCGAGGTCAAATTTGAATTGTGGTTACTTCAAAATTCGAAAAAGGCCACAGAGGGGTGTAGAAACCGCACCTCCATAGTGGTCCTACCTGCAACCAGATTAAGTAGCGGGAGCAGAGAAGAGGATTCAACCAGTTGCTGTTTCAACAGTACCAGTGTTCATCAGCGGGGCTAAAACAGCCGGGGCAACGAGAGCATCCAGAACCACATCATCTGAACTTGCATCGCCTCAAGGCCGCTGCGGAGCTGTGACAAAGGAGTAGTAAATATATGGTTTTTTCTTAATTATTCTGTTTCTGTAACTTTTATTTGGGAATCGAAATTAGTATGATAGCCTAATAATCAGGCATGTGGTGGGAGGGGGGTGGTTGGTTATTCTGGCAATTGGGGTGTAGGTTCTAAAATGGTGAATTTTCCCTTTTCCTCCTTTTTGTCTTTTCCTACACTTGGCCATGCAGGAGTTCCTATACTCTACCTGCCTTTCTGTGGCTCTCTCTTTTTTTGTTTGTTGTTTGTGTTGTTTTTGTGATTTTTTCGGACGTCACAACACTAACACAAAACTTAGTGTCCTGTCATGGTTGCCAATTAAATATGTGACGCCCCAAAGGTAGTCATCATATTATGTTAAGTAGAAATAAAAAAGATCCAGAATATAGGAAATGCCTATAAGAAAAACAAGACAGCCCAGTATCATATATCTTTAGAATTCAGGTACCTTGGATTTAGGAAGGGAAGGACATGAAAACTTAGTACCCCATATACCACTGTGAACATGAGGTCACGTCATATTGACCCTACACAATTCCCCTTAAGTTATGTTAAAAAGCCACATAACTCGGTAGACGATCTTTTGACATTTAGTATAATAAAGCACATGGTGAGATTTGATATTACAAGGCAAGAGTCTTACTATTTTTGAAGATGTTGTTTGTCCGATTCAAATTGTTGTATTAATCATACCATGTGGTGATGGAGAATGTTGATCGTTACATTGTTTCTTCATCTGGTGTTTTGTAAGTAGCAACCATAGTATTTCGATATTAGAACAAATAACTTGAAGGAACACAAACCGATCTACACGAATTTTTTATTTTGATTTCTTTTTACTTTTTATTATAATAATGATGTGAGCGAAAAAAACGTCTAATGATAACTTTGCTGGTTCAAAACGGACTGACTTCCCCTTTTACATTTCAACTAGAAGTTGTACGATCTTTTTTATCTCCTGAACTGTCCACGTATTTGTTGAGTTCTGTATCTACATTCAACAGTCTATTTCATTCTACTGATTGATGGTTGAGTGTAGGAAAACATATATATAATCATATGGAGAAGAGATTAACATGTGCAGAGCACAACCATTCTTTTCTTATTTTTAATTTATTATTTGATTTTTTTATTACTACGTGAGGAAGTTCCTCACAACATATGTACTGCCAAAAATTTTCTGTTCACAGTTTTGAAAAACCAACCAGTTTTAGGAGAGATAGTCCCCATACTAGAGCAGATTAGAAAGGAGTTTTTTGCCTTTTGGTTAATTAATTTCTGATGAAACTGGAAAAAAGTTCCAGGAAATGTCATTTTTCCAGGATTTTGAGGAAATTACACAAATAATCAGGCTGAAATTTTCACAATAGACTTTCCTTATGTTGGTGCTGGTTTCGTAAAAGTTTGGTGCTTATTAATTTAGTAGTTTCTCAGAAAACTGGAGAAGAAACGTTGCTGGAAAAAATTTTTGTTTATGATTTTGAGAAAACTATCAAGCAAATAGGACTAAAATTTTACAAAAGATAGCTATTGTACAGAAGCAGATCTGAAAGAATTTTAGTGCTCATTGGTTCAGCAGTTCTCAAAAAAACTGGAAACAAAAGTGTTTGGAAAAGCTATGTTAAAAGATAAAACATATACAGACTGATATTTTTGTTAAAGATATGGATAACTGTCGATAATTTGTGGTATTTTTGTAACCTGAAATTAGCAATGAAATATCAATATGTTGTAGCTATCAAAATAAATATTTATTTATATCAACATAAATATTGATTAATATCCATATAAATGTAAGCAATTTTTTCAAATAAGTTCTTCCTTTCCATCTCCATCTACATCTACATCTTCAATTACATCTCCATCTAATCTTCTTTCGCATCTCATCTCCACCTACATCTGCATGCTCGGTTTTCTAACAAAGCATTGCTGTGTTAGAATTTTTCATTATTTGGATCATCCTGTTTTTTCATAAATGTTAATTAATGGAGAAATATTCATATACTTTTCGTTTCATTCGTCTTCATCTTTATTATAAGGTATATAAAGAAATTCATTATACTTTGTTTCACCTCATTAATAGATGGTTGAAATTAATGAAAAACAATAAGAGTAACCTAATAAATTATATTTCATTCACAGTTGACTCAGCTAACAGAGTCAATCAAGAATTTGGTGGTACAGTTTTTTAGGTCTGAGTAATAAAGCTATATACCTATTTCCCGTTCACTTGCATCTGATGGTTTCAAATTATGGAAGTCAAAGTTCTCTATAAGATATACTGGGAAAACGTCTGGAGGAGACGCATTAGTAACCAAATACACAAATATGGAATTTACTCGACGTCCATTCGATATATAATACTTTTCACTAGTAGGCACTGTGTGAACACCAGGTTTTTCTCTACACGGATACATGTTTTGCTTGTGCTTCTTATATTTTTGATGGTTTCTATACATGCTTATCCTACGTGGCTGTAAAGTCAGAGGATCTCTGATCATTCTATCTTCATCAATTTCAAAACCTTCATTTATGAATACCTTTTCCAAAAAAATTGACAAACAAATGGCGATCAATTTTTTTTGATCCATATTCCACAGCTGGTTTCTGCAAGCCAAATTTTCACAAAATTAATAAAAAAACTATAATGGCGAATAGAGAACTATTAAAGCCTTAGATATAACCAAGATTCACATTTTATTAAAAAAAAAGCCTTACTCTGATACTCGAAATTTCAAACTATCTCATGCTAATAGTAAGACAAAATATTATGGTTTAGTAATCCAGATAAAACCAAAATTTATATTCTTTCAAAAGAGCTATCCTACAAAACTACATATTATAAATAATGAATAAATGGAACTAATCGAAATATACGTGAGAAAAAATTATAAAATAGAAATTTGCAAAAAGTACCTAATTTTTTGTGGAAGTTTAGACACAGTAGGATGATGCAATAAGTACTCAAAAATATTACAAAACAGTAACTGATACATGAATTGGACACAGCATCATTGAAAAACACTACCTCTCTCGAGGAATTCTTAATAAAAAATAATATGTGTTAAATTATTAAAAGCAAAAGAAATACATTTAATCAAAGTATGTAGAAGAAATGCTGATAGAAATTCTATAAAGAACTAATTTTCTCTCGCTATTTGATTCTGACAAAACACCAGAAGAAAAATGTTCTCTGAATTACATTTTTGGCTGGAGTAATATGAAAATAAACTAAAAAAATCACTGCTCCCAGTATCAAAGAATATTATAGGTAGACGTGTAATTTGATATATGAGAAGTTTTCTAGTTCTAGTATCTCCAATATTAAACAGAATTGTTCAAATTTGATTCCACTCAAAAGAGAAAGTCCTTCTGTATAAAATGAAACTTTTCGGACTACAAATGTTCAGTTTATGACTGAAACATCTAACACTGAAAAACGAAAGTAAAATTTGTCATTTTAAAACATGCTCCAGGTTACTAAATCAACTCATAGAATGTATTCAAAATATTATTACCTATTTTTAGAAACCTATGGGGAAAATAGACTGGTATGATATAAGAGGGCTGGCACCCCTTGATTACAGTCACCTCCAAAAGGATGGCTATTAATCATCTCTATGATGTTAAATGAAATATGTACATGCTAGTACATTTGTATATTCTTACCTGTATGTACATATGGGTAAGATACAACATTCAAATGATGACTAATCGATAGATAATGATCTTGGAGATACCATGGACTGGTAACAAATGTCAAATATTGGTTCTTATCAGATTACTAATAAGTAATTATGTAATTTGATGATACAGCTATATACATAGGTATAGGGACATATGTGTGTCTGTGTGCATGTAACAACTTCCCTATATACACTCATAAATCTGGCTACAAAATCAGCAGTGTCTACCTAGAATTTGGCTCTCCAATACATTTTTGTATGATGTAACAGAACATGCAAAGCTTTTGATCGCCTTCTTGCTTTCTTGTGTAAATACTTCTTCATGGCAAAGTGTTCAACAGTGGTGACCCAAAATGATTTTTTGGCTATGATGTGGGTGTTTAGAGATGCAGTGTGGTACAGGGTTATTTGCTTGTCAGGCAAATATTTTTAATGATCTAAATACATTTGGCTGTAGAAGTAATGGTCAAATTTAGATGTGGGAAGTCTATACCCCTCCTTTTGACTACATGTTCCAGAAGGGAATAGGAAGTAGAACTGAACAAATCAAGTTTGCCTAATCCCCCAACTCCTCCAACTTTGACCAGAGACTCTGAAGTCTCTGTAGTTTCAGGTCAACAATATACAATCTGAAGTATGGAAGTTTTATGTTTGGGAGGTGCTTTAAACCCAGATGATTCAACAGTTTGTACTTTTCAGAGTGGTCATACATTGAGCCGAGACTTCTACCCTCCCACATCAGACATACAAATAAAGGAGTCTGTGTTTACATTTAAAGAAAATTCTGATTTTTTCCAATCATAGCGGATGCTTAGTGACCCAATAATGATGCCATTTCCTATCAAAATGTCATCAGCATCCTCAAATTTTAGAGGAAGTAGTCTATCACAGTTGATCCTTTAAGTATTGGCCCAGTAACTGCAACATTTACAGACACAGACAATGCAGAAGCATGCATTTTTTGGATGGAGGATAGAAATTCTGGAAATCCTACCAAAGGGAGATGATTTCTGGATTACTCTATTCAAAGATAGATTCAAAAATAAAAATCTACAGAATGAACAAAAATACATACCAATTTGCAGCAATATGCCAGCTGACATGATACATTACAAATATTCATTGTTCTGTAGAAAAATTCAAAATGTCTCTAGGAGAACTAAAAACGAAATCATAGATGACTTTATGTATGGTATGAAGATGGGGTTAAACAAACAATCCATCTTCATGGCCAAATTAAGGGAAAATGCTGACAATAGAGTAGCCCCATTAATAATTGGAAACCAGTTTTGCAGACAGCTAACACAGAATTTCTGAAATGTTTGGCCTCTGTAGGTTCCATAGTAATCAATATGTCTGCAGACCTAAACAATCTTGCCACGAATGTAGATAGTATACTTGAACACTTGAGAACAAAACAATGGATCAGAGTACTATCAACAGAGAATGTAAAAATAGTTCAACTTAAAGCCAAAATATCTCAGTTAATTATCAAAAGAAAAAAGAAAAAAGAAAAAAGAAAAACAATAACTAACAGAATAATGGTAGAAGAAACAACTGTTTAAAAAGTATGAGAAATAATAATAAAAATGAAAGAAAATCTAGGTGCAGAGACCATTCGATCTGTTTTATCACAGGTCAGAATCTTACTCCCTCTAAAAGAACCATATCTAAATATGCATCTCAAAACTAGAATGAGAAAAGCTACTTCTTTCATAATAGGTTAGACATGGAAGCCACCAAATACAACAGCAGATGTCAGTGGTGGGAGAAACCCTATAAGAAGTCTAGTTTGTCAAAAAAGAATTAGGGGCCATCAATGTGACCAAAAACATGCGAACTTTTCATAAAAGACAGGATAAACAGGAGATGGTATATAATTGACTCGGGTACAGATCTGAGTATATTGCCAGTAGATAAAATTCTGAAAGTACATCTTTCAAAATACTACTTTCATACTGTGAATGGTCAAAACTTTCCAGGTTATGGACTTGAAACTAGCAAAATCAACATCAGTTTGAGAAGAGACACGACGTGGTCCTTAAAAACTGAGGCTGTTCAAACACAAATCTTGGGTTCACATTTCCTCACACAATTTGGAATGATCATTGACCTAAAAAATGGAAAAATTATAGATAGTGAAACTAAACTAAGTGTGGATGGAAAAATGCTAGTGTACCAACTGGAGACAAATATTTCCAGTTGCACAAAAGTTGACAAACAATTCATACAGATTCTGTTTGACTATACTGGAGTCACACAACCATCAATTTTTAGGCATCCAATGTAAAAACATGACACAGTTCATTCTATTGAGAAAAAAGAGCCACCTTGCCATGCAAGACCTCACAAATTATTACCTGACAAATTGAAAGTAGCAGGAGAATACTATGATTGAATCATAAGGGAAGGCATATGCTGCCCCTGAAAAAGTTCATGGAGTTCCCTAATCCACATTACCAAAAAAGCAAGTGGGGAATAGCAAATTGTTGGTGACTGCAGGGCCTTAAATTCCAAAACAGTTGCTGATTGCTATCCAGTCCCCAATATTATGGACTTCAATGTGAATATAAATGGTAAAATAATGATCTCCAAAATTGACATCGACTATGCATTCACCAAATTCCAATGACTGAACGCTACATTCCAAAGACTGCACATATAACAACCTTTGGATTATTCAAATACCTTTAACATTTCTTATGACCTTAGAGATTGGAATATGGAAGATACGAAAAATTAAAGTGGCAAATAGAAGAAGTATTAAATAGGTGTTTCTGTATCAATTAAGATAAAATCAGACTCAAAGTATGAAAATGGTTTCATAATAATCTGAGGTGGATATAAAATTAAATAAAAGTATTCTAGCAGTGGGTATTAGCATATAATGAGTCACCCGTTCATAATATTTTACAGAAAATAGGGATCAAGAATCGAAAAGAAATTTTGGTAAAAAGAGAGGAAAAATAAGTATTATAAATTTATGAGGGAGAATCGCATATGCCTTGATTTTCACTCACTCATGGAAGAAATCATAACAATATTACAAAATCCCCACGGCTATAAATGCATACCTAAATGAATCTACATAAAAATAAGCACGTGGTAATGCATTTTAACTGCAGAATCTGGCAATATTTGGTCATTAGGAATTTGCATTAGTCCTATTTTACCTTTTTATAAACCAAAGTGTGAATGACCCATAGCAAATAGGGAGAAGAAGAAAGAAAGATAGGAAGATACAAAAATAACCGTTTCCTTTGCGAATTAGTTTTAGAGAAAGATAAGAAATTTAAGAGAATTAATGAATGAGAATCAGAAGATAAACGAGTGAAATGGTGTATAAGGAGAAGATCTAATAGTAAAAATTTCAATAAACACTCATGTGAGATAAAAATGATCGAAAATATTAAGCATTAGAATTGATGAAATATACTAGAGTAATCCGCAAAAGTTCGTCACTATTTTAGTAGGTACTTACAGCACTGCCTACTATTGGTTGATGCCTGTTGAAAATTTCACTTAATAAACTAAAAATTGTCTTCATCAGTTTTCACAGGATTGATATTGCCGTTTTTTATAATGTTAGCAATTTTAAGATCTCAGTAAGTAAAACCAATTGTTAGGCAAAAAAGCTTTCAGATGCAATAGAAGATTTGTTCCCAACAATGTCTATGAATTTTCAATATAAATTCATTTCAACAAGTAAAAAAAGTTACCTGGATTATTCAAGAAAAGTATGAAGCTGGAAAGATATTTACTTAATAAGTAAATTGGAACCTTAACATAACGAACTTAGACATAATGAACTAACTTAATGTATCGAACAGCTTGTCTGGTCTTTAGACAAACTTATCTTGCAAATTTTTACATTAATGCCACGATTATTAAAAAACTAAAATTTTACATTAAAACTTAGATATAAGGACAGAAAAATCGGGGATGAAGACCTCATACCTTAATATAAAAAATAAAGAAGACCGACCTAATTACCACAGTATGTGGGACAATACATTTCTTTTTGTCCACCAAATGCACTCAAGCATACTACGACACCCTGTTAATTTTTGCATCAGTTTTTGATTTTTTTTCATGAATAAATTTTTGGAAATATTTAAAAAAAAATAGATATTTCTTTCATCATGATAGAACAAACAATTATCATGATTCTTGATAAAACGAATGTGCATAATATAATTATTCTCTATTCACGATAAGCGCGTGAAGTCATAAACCTTATCCGCATTCAACAGTTTAAAACACCATGTTTTCTTACCCTAAAAAATTATGCTTATCTTTGTACATAACATAACGATGTGCGTCTATACTTTTCGACTTTCCCCAACCAACCTCCTCGTCGAAAGATGAATCTGATGTCACGCACTTCCTAGCAGGAATAGAGTATATCCCTATAAATACGAGTACAGCCATACGTCATTTTCATCCACAGTTTGAATCACATAAACAGAATTTCAGTTTTCTCTCCAGAACCAATTGTACAATTTCAGTAAAATTTTCACAGAATCTAAAATTAACATAATTAGTTATTATTTCAGCAAAATTTCAGCTCTCTACAAACAATGTTTTTGTTTTTTTGAAATTGTATACGACAAATTTGTATATAAAACTTATTACCATAAAATACAGAATTGTGGTCATCACATTGTCGAGATTAGTCATAGTTTGGTACTTGTACATTACTTGCATGTACGTGAAAGTATTTACGAACGAACATCGTGCAATTGTTTATTTAATGTCATAGAGATAAATATTGGCCTGCCTTGTGGTGGCGACTGTTGTCAGGGGTCCAAACCTGTAAACCCCATACAAGTGAGTCCCCACAGCTACGCCCCTAAGTTTTGGCGCCACAATAATAAAATACGCACAAGACTGAGGGACTTGCGAGTCTTAGTGACGTTTTTGATCAGCCTCCCTTTTGGCCAAGGCACTTCCTACTACAGCCCCAGCACACTCATATAATTGTTTGAGTGCATCCATTCGGGCCTGGTAGTTTGTACAGCTGCCTTCTCCCCTTCATTGAGGTGGTTGGTTCTTATTTGGAGCGTAGGGATGGAAATGGGAGTGTAGGGATTGAGGCTTCTTGAACTCTTATTTACTTATCATAGGGGAATTTGAAGTAGTTTGCGCTGAGCTTGTGGAGTTTTGGAAGCACTCAGCTCGTTCCACTGTGAAAATAAACTTCATCGGTTCCCTGGTTGGTGGCAGGGGTGGCTCTGGTTTAGAATTTTACAGAATTTTTTATTTTTTGTATGTTCTATGTTTGTGATTTTATTGCTTCACTATTTTTGTCAGATTCTTTTGTATCTGTTTGTGAATGTGTCTGTTTGTCCTCTGTGTTTTATTTCCAATTTTTCTATTCTTTTGTCACCATTCACCAAAGAGGCCGGCTTCACTCTGTTGATTGAAATTGTTCTTGGTTCGCCTGCTATTCGTATCACAAAGTTTTTATTGTCACGTGATACTACTTTTTAATGACCAGCGTATGGTTTTTCCAGCACATACTTCATTTTCTTGTCTCTAACAAATACATGTGATTTGTTGGCCAAACATTTTGAGATGTAAATCTTGGGCTGGCCATGAAGAGCTGTCTGTTTCAGGAAATTATTGGCATCATATCTTATATTCTGTATCACGATTTTTGAGCTCACTTCTTTGGATTCTGTGAAGAAGTCCCCTGGTAGGCATAGCTCTTCGGCAAATTCTAATTGCGCCGAAGAGTGACCTATGTCCATTTGTAGGGCAGATTGAGGGTCTAAAAGGATGGGAGGAAGTATCTTTACCCATCTCTAAGTATTGTGAGCCATAATTGAGGCTTTGAGCTTGGTACCATCTCTCAATTTTGCCATTAGCTTGAGGATGGTAAGCTATGGTGTAATTGTTTTGTACACTGAGCTTCTGAGACAACTCTTGAAAGAGTGAGCTCTCAAATTTTTCAACCTTGGTCCAAACTATGGTTTTGGGTATGCCATTACTTGCAATCCAGGTGTCATATAACCTGGCCACTATAATTGGAGCTTTCATCTCATGGAGAAGAATTGCTTCTGGCCATCGTGTTGCCCTGTCTATTATCATTAATAGGTATCAGTGTCCTTCAGATGGTGGCAATGGGCCTACCAACTCTATTTGTACTGTTTTAAACTGCTCTGTTAGTTTGAAGGATTTGAGGGACGAGCAAGTGTATCTTCCTACTTTAGATTCTTGACAGTTCAGGCAACTGCGAGCTCATTTATTGCAGTCAGATTTCATTCGTTGCCAAAAAAAACTTTGCCAAGATTAAATTAGCACTACATTGTGGTCCAGCATATGACAGGTTATGTACACTGTTGAAAGCCAATTTGCGATATTTGTTTGGTAAAAATGACCTATTCTTACCTGTAATGACATCACATGTTAATAAAACATCAGTACCAGGAAATTTTTTCTGTTGCAATTTGAGAGAAGTATCATCGTTTGATAACAACTCTTGCAATTCTACATCCTTAAGCTGTTCTTTAGTTATTTCAGCATAAGGTAATTGGACAGGGGAAAAGATAGCTATGATTCTACTTAGACCATCAGCTGGAGTGTTAAGTTTCTGAAGTCAGTTGACCAATATAGTCTAATTGTCTTGCTCTTCTCAACAATGCCAGTTCTGCTTTTTGCATTAAAAACAAGTCTTAGGGGTTTACGTTCTATATACACAGTAAAATAACTAACCTCTTGTTGACACCTGAAATGTTTTAATGCAGCAACAATTACAAGCAATTCACAATCAGATGTGCTATAATTCTTTTATATTTTTAATAGCATCCTGGAGAAGAAAGCTGGTGGTAATTTTGTGTTGTCATCATCAAATTGGTACAGAGTTGCACCAACAGCAAAGTCTGAGCCATTGGTACCTCGCATAAAAGCAGACATTCATCTGGATGAGCCAATAATGTTGCATTTGCCAGTGTTTCTTCAATTTTCTTAAATGCCAGTTTGGCTTCTTCATTCTAATCGAGTGGAGTCTTGTCTTTCTTTTTATTTGATTTTATCAGTACTAACAGCTTATTTTGTTCGGCTGCCTCATTCTTCATGCAATGTCAATAGAAATTCATCATCCTCAAGAAACACCTGAGTTCAGTGACATTTCAGGATTTTGGTAAATTCAATATTTGTTCGACTTTGGTCTTCGGGGGAAAATGCCTTTGGTCGAGACTTTGTAGCCCAGAAAGTAAATTTTTGTATGTTTGTATAAAATTTTACCTATGTTGATGGTAAGGCCAGAAGCATTTTCTCATGCTCCTGCTCACCACCTTCTGAGCAAATGCAAATGTCATCAAAGTATGCATGAACAAATGGCAATTCCAAAACCATCCAATGACGAATCTTTGGAAAGTTTGTGCTGAGTTGCGAAGTCCAAATGACATTCGAAGGTATTCGAATATTTCAAAGGGTCCATAATATTTGGGACAGAATAACAGTTGAGAACTCTTTTGTCATTTAAGGCTCTGTAGTCGCCAACAATTTGCCACTCTCCACTTGATTTTTTGGTCATGTAGATAAGGAAACTCCATGAGATTTTCTATAGGTGACATATGCCTTCTCTGATGATGCTGTCATAGTATTTCTGTATTGCTTTAAGTTTGTCAGGCAGTAGCCTTCATGCTCTCGCATTGCAAGACGGTCCTTTAGTTTTTGTATAATGAAATGTGTCATGTTTATGTATACGTGCCCAGCATACCTAAGTGGTTCACTATTTATAACAGACTTATGGTCCTCCACTGAAAATAATGATGATAAGCGTGTATATATGGAACAAATAGTTTCACAGTCATCAACTTAGTAAAGGCAACCCTTGAGGGGTAAAACATTAAAAAATTTTTGGGGACCCACAATTTTATAAACAAAGTAGACTTAAGTGGCTCCAGAAATGATACAGTACTTATTGGGCTCCAAATGTATGTAATAAATAGATTCATCAGTTCTACATGGTTCCTGCACAGTTACCAAACCTAATATATTCTTAATGGAACCACATAAGTCCTACTATACTTGTTGTTGTCTGCATATTTGGAAAATGTTGTTTTGTTTATCTCATATTTAAACCAGAAATTGGTAACAACCACCAAAACTTGCATTTTTTCATCAGTAGTGAGTTTATTAAGTGTTCATTCATTTTTTCATACAGCTCTTTCACAGTGAAGAAGTTCACCACAGGTTTAGGATTTTCATTAGGGTGATACACTACCAGTTTCGGTGAGTTGTGGCCAAACTCTAAAAAGACATTTGTGTTGATTATGGCCTACAATTTTGTATTAGTCATGACCCATGTGAAAGAATAAATTACAGTCCAAATATAAATTCCTTATGAACAATAGAAGCTAGGCAGAAAGCAAGCTTTGTGTTACTTTATTTGTGAAGCTATTTCTTATTAACTTGCATATATGTATTTCATTTTATTCAAGTCTATCTTTTTAATTACAAGTTGGATGGATATTTCGTGCCTATTTGTTCAGTATTTCCTGAGAAAATTGAAAAAGAAAAATTTCCAGAAAGAGGTTTTTCCAAGATTCTGAGAAAACTAAAAAACAGATAGGACTGAAATTTTCACGAAAGTTAGTTCTCACATATTCGCAGATTTGATGAATGTTTGTTGTATGTTAGTGTAGGGGTTGCCAAGAAAAATGTAAAAAATATAATTGCTGGGAAAATGATTTTTCATGGATTCAAAGAAAACTATTGAAAGAATAGGGCTAAAATTTTTATTTGTGTTAATTATCATAATTTATCAAGTAAAAGGTCTGAGAAGTTTATTGCTTATTAATTATTTATTCAGTAGTTTAAGAGAAAAATGTGAAACAAAAAAACTTACTAGTGAAAAGCAGTTGCCCCTGTGTTGCTTCAAGCATTTTTTCCATATTTATGGCTCAAGAGATTATTATTCACAAAACAGTACTAATGAAATGTCGATGTGATTGATATGTATGTTATGAATACCAATAACTATATATATATTTATAGTGTTTTGAAATTTTTTCACACATAGAGAATTCATGTTTGTTTTTTGAGTAGTAGATGTGAATTGGCAAACTGGGTGATAATGTAGTTGGTACAAATGTGGGCTAAAATTTATACCTGTACCAGTCGCATTTTACACGTTTTTCCTGGCCACAATTCATATGTGGCTGACATAATGTTGGGCTGGAACTAATCTGTCTCATCAGAAAACATATCTACAGCCACAGCTCACCTACAGCCCACTTAATCTAGGGCCATAGGTATAGATGGGTACTAGGGAGGCCATATTCCATTAAAGAATGTTTAAAATATCCTCCTGACCCCTACCAACAAATTTTATACATATATATTTAAAAAATTTCCAAGTTAAAAATACAAAACCTTAGGCTGGCTATTCACAGAGCCGTTGATTACTTTTTTCTAATTTTTGTCAATTCAGTACCAGGCTTTTAGTGCCACATGGGCAATGAGGGCATTGTCTGCGTTAGCTGGACTATTTTTCTTGAAAAATTATGCTGCTTTGATATTAATTTAATTCTAGTCAATCAAACAATAGATGTATTTTATTTAGTGAAGAAAGTGGTTAATCTTTTGAAGAAGTTACAAAACTAGTTCTCTAAAAAAGCTGATCAATATTTTGTTATGGTAGAAATAAAAAATAACTTTATTTCCCAAAAAGTTCCAAACTTCCAGACCTAACATGGCACTAAAATATTAATGTATAATTTTTTTCAAACATAATTGTATTCCAATAAGTTAGCCAACTCTTTTGTTAGCTATCAATCATTCTGACATTTTCCTTCCTGTAGGATGATTTATGAATTTGTCATTTTGAAATTAATAAGATCTAATATTTTTCATAATTTCCTTCTTATCTAGAAAATTATTAAGGAAAAGGGTCAAGGACCAATCACAAAAAGAAATAAAAAACAAAAAATAACTCGAGAACAAACTGACCAATTAGAAATAAAATAAGTAGAGTTAGTATGAATTATAAAATATATCTATGTTGCTAATTTCAGCCCAATTGAACAGAAATTATTATCCTTACCAAGCTGACAAAAAGTTACTTTTAAAATAAAGCTAAAATTGACCATGTAGACAAACCAATAGTCTAATTGATTTGAAATTTTGTAGGATTCATTTTCAGCATTGATTGTATCTACCTATATCACAAATTTAAACCTCATTGCTTGAAAATAATAGTGAAAGAAGGTTACATTCATGAATTTACTAAGCTGGTAGTGTGAATAATTTCAAATTTTTTCCCCCTTGGGCAAGTTCCCCCCCCCCAAAAAAAAAAAAACATTCAGAACACAGTGAGTTTCCAAAAATGATATTTCTAAAATCGAATTTCTGTCTTCTAACTGGCTCAGTTTTAACCATAGTGGCTGATTAGGTAAAGCAGTGTTGTGATAGTAATTCAATACTTTTAAATTACTTCAACAAATAAGATAAAATACAAATATTTATCTTTTATTAAATTTGAACTTCAAGTTATTACAAAACACATTTAAACTTTAACTTAATACTGATACTTAATAATAGTGAGACCTGATATCCATAACATCGAGTATAGACCTTAACATTTATGTTCGACTGCTAGTTCAGGAATGACCATGTCTTCGAAATGAAGATATGACATCATTTTCGTTTTCTTAGTTCCAATCAAAAGATGGCCGACCAAAAAGGTGACGTGACATGGAACATCCGCCAAATATGATGACACTTCACTGTCAGCATATCTGGTGGTGTCCATTCGTGAGAAGCTAGGTAGAATATAGACAGCTATTATTCAGAGAATTAGGAATAATAGTTGTCTATAATTTGTTCGACACATTTTTGTAGACGAACAGAATCGTCTGTAAAAACAGGATGGAACAAAGGTCACCGGGCGAAAGAAAGCCCGAAGCTCCTGCTTTGTTAAATTTTTGTGTTCCCGAAAGTTTACTATTTTAATCTATTATAATTTTAATTCTAGTCATAAAACAGTATTTTTTTTTTTTTTTACAAATATCCCTTAATTTTACGTTGCGGAATTGATCATCACCTAAAAATATAAAATTTGTCATTTGAGCATAAAAATTTATTTTTGCAAATGGAGTTAATTGAAATAATTTGGCATAATTAAATTTATTATGCTTTTTTAATGCTAATTTATTATATTTTACTACAAAAATGGACTTAAAATTATGGACCATTAACGATGTTTTGCTCCCAATGCCAAATCATTTATTTTATTGTGCGCGTTAATAGCAACACAATTTTTTTTTAAATTTATGTAGACCAATATGGCCACTATGAGTGTTAATAAACTACACCAACCGATTAGTAGTAAATATACCGTGTTTATTGTGTCTTGGTATCCTAGATCAGGGATTTTCAGGTCTGCTGATTTTAATTTTTCTTCGAGCTTATGAACTGGAGTTATTGGTGAAAGGTAAGGTATGTTGTCATGCTGTTTATTGTTGTAGGCGATAGACATATTTGGAAATTTAAATGATTGATGTAAACCAAAATCAAATTACATAAATTGATATTTTGTCCAAACCAGTGGCCGATGATGTTCAATGAGAATGTCCTTTTCAGGTTCATCTATACATGGGAATCCTGCTGGAATGATAGTTTCTGCATTGTTTTCTTTCTGTAACTGTTGGATTTCCACTACACAAGGAACTGTTATTAGAGTTGCTCCAGGCCATGAGTCATTTATGGTTATACTAGTACTTGTTTTTGTTAGGGTATTAACTGATATTAATGGGTTTTTAGTATTTGTTATAGCAAAGAGGTTCATTTCAATTTGTTTGACTACGATGTCTTCATGATTTATCTCGTATTTGAAGGTTCATTTCTTTATTACTTCTTCAAATTTCATTCCTTGAAATAATGCCCTCGCACAATTCCTTTTATTATTGGTTGTGCGGTCTTGTGGGAGAAAACATAACAGGCTATGTTTTGCCACAAAGATCAATGTCTGTTCCAGTTATGATTCTTATTGATCCATCAACTTTGTTGTGGGATAAGATCGAAGGTTCTTGATCCCAAGAGCAAATTTTATTGTCAAGTGTTTGAAATGCTAATGGAATAAAGTTGTATAGTTCATATTTGGCATGAAGGTTTTGAAGTGGAATTTTGATTTTTATTTCTATTTCATTTCCTGTTACATAACAGTTAACTAATTTTGTTCTGTAGTAGGATTGGATTAATTTTTTGTCTAGTACAACTGCAAAATTTGATTTTAAAGTTGTTTCATTGATGATTGCTGCTGGAAGATGGTTATTTTTGCAAGAAAGAAATAATTGACTAAGTTTAGCATTTTCGGTAACTAAACTAGTGTGAAGAGTTCGAGCTGTGTCGAAGATGAGCTCTCTTCTAACTTCTATAATTATTTCGTTATTTTGGTTTTGAATGGCGTCTTTTAATGCTTGAATGTTTTCTTTTATGATTTTAGAATTATCGACTTCTATCTTTTCGAAGTTTTTAATGTCATTCGTGACGTTTAATAATTCTGCATGGTTTTCTATTACTGAATCTCGATGTTTGTCGTATTGGGATTTTAGGTTTTTCTCGTTTTCTATGAAGTCGTTATCTTGAGAGAGTGGCAACACCATGTGTCAAAGTCACCAAGGACTTGTATTCCGCGTTTAATTCGTTTTGAAGGTTCTCTGTCGAATTCCTTGATAATTGCTTCGTTTATTAGCTGAATATCCGTAATTAAATCTATGATCTTTAATATGTTTTTCAATCTCTGTATACACCATAAGTTTTCGGTGGATGCGCAGCTTTACAATTTTTTTATTTCTTCGTGTTTCTATGTTTTGTCTTCTTGGAATTTTCAGGCTGTAGACTATGGGAATTGTTTTCTCATAAGCTTTACAGAATTTATTTAATTTGAAATATGCTTCAAATGATGCACTAATTTTCGTTTTTAAGCTTGTGTTCTTGGTTTTATATGAGAGTGTTAATTATGATGAAAACAATAATGGTGTGTTTTATCATCTTGTGGTCTGAAATCATTACAAATCACACGATATTTTGCTGTTAGTTGCAGTATTATAATTGTCGGTACGTTGTTTGGTTGTTATCTTTTCGAGAGAAAATATTAACAAGGTGCAGAAATGTATATCGTTGCACAATATTTCTTCAATTTTTATTTCTTTCTCATATAAATATACATATGTGAGGAAATTACACCATCTGTGTTAGTGTGGGACTCTGGAATTTGATTCGTGCTATTACCATCAAGAGTAGGCCTTGGAAGATGGCAAACTCCAGTATATTTCGATTGTTCAGCAAGAATTCATCTTGCCTTACAACTCAGATACATATGAAGGTATCGCAGTCTTCTTGGTGTGTTCGATATGTTGATTCGTTTTGATTTTCTCCGTCCTCGTCCTTCTTTAATTTATAGTTCATGTTCCTATTAGTCATAATTTTCGTTCTTTTGTATAAATTTTTTTTTGTTTTTTTTTTTTTATTTAAAATTTAATGAGCCTTAAGAATGATTTCTTTTACGAATTTGATAAAATGATGAGTTTAGGTATGGATGGTGCTAGTGAGGATGTTCTTCAGGATACTACTCTGTATCCATCTCCGGAGGAATTACGCGCTCTGCCCAAATTTATGGTGCCTAATAATGGAATTGTTGAGACGTCGGAAAGTTTCATGTTGACACAGGTGTCCCTTCCATATTTGCATTGTGGTTGCCACATTGCCCTTGTTTGTTCACTGGCGTTATCGGGCTTTGGAAGATTTTCAAAGCTATTCATTCATTCTTGGCAGCGGACTATGGTCCAACTGGGGTCGATGAGTACCGGAAGAATTTTCCTGGCAATTCTTTGAACACATCATTTGGTTTGTGGAGGCATGTGATGCCTCAGAGTTTATGCGAGTGTTGCTTGCAATCGATGGTACAACTCGCCTCACAGTTTAGCTTCCTCTTCCCAGAGGAAAGTTTATGGAGGTGGGAAGGATCCGTCGTTTGTTTTTCCATACTTGACGTAAATCCGTCCGACATCACCGGTTACGCCGTTGGTTTAAATCTTTTGACTGCTTTCATAATGGCAATGCAGCCCTTAAATTTTGGCGCAAAAGTTTGTTTCGCGATTACTAACACTGCGTATGCTAATACGATCATGGATAGGTCCCAATTTCAATATTTGGTTGACTATCTTGTTCGTTTTTATCGGCAAAAAATCATAATCAACGACACTCCGCATTATATTGAGGTTTTGCGGGTATTGGAGCCGTTGGAAAAAATAACCATTTCTCACAATCTTCGTGTTTTTCTGAGGAGCCAGTCCGAGAAGCGAACCAACTACTGGATCAAGTAAGATGATTGTGTCCAATCAGCGCATGTTTTTGGTTCCTCCACATCAGCAGTTTAGGCGTCAGTCAGTTTCTCCAGAGCTCGAGCCGGCCAATCATCCCAGAACTTTGGAGCAAAGCGAGGCCAAGCCTAACGCTAGAGAGGCCTTTACTCAAGATGCACAGGATAATTGGTAGTTGGTGAGTCGAAAAAAAATTTCTTTTTACACTTTTGAGGGGAGAAAATATATACGTAAATGGTCCTTACAATATATAAAAAGCTTACCTGTAATTGTTACGAATTAAATTATAAGGGTTATAATACAGTGGTTTGGGTGGTGGTTTGGAGTATGTTTTTACGTATTCCTCCAAACTTAACTCACTCAGTTTTTTAATATCCTGGGGAAAAGGTAGAGACAAAGGTTGTATTATACTTTTTCCCTCATCACACCTATTGAACAATTTGATTTCTTCCAAGTGTTGTTTTTGGGTAATCGATTGAACCTTTCATAAGGTTGTCCTTCTTTTTTCAGGATCTCTTAGTTCAAATTTCTTTCTCCATTTTGAACAATCTTTCCCTTTTAATAAAGCTTCGTCATTAAATTTTACCTTTTTATTGTTTTTATTTTTATTGCCAGATTTCTTTAAAATTCCTTTTCGTGGTCTTCCTCTTGGACGTTTGACAATGATTTTAATTTTGTCTTCTGATTCATTTTCTTCAGAGCCCATTTCTTTCTTTGGTCTAAGTCTTTTTCTTTTTGGATCAGTCTCGGAAATATTTTCTTCATTTTTTGAATTATCGGGTGTTATATCTTTAATGTTTGATGGTAAATTAGCATTAGGTCGAGCATTATAAGGCGTAAGTCTTCTTATTTGAACTGTATGGTCAATGCTATTTCCATCCTCATAAGTTATGCGAATTACATAGTTTAAATCTGAAATTTTTTTCACTATTCTGTATGGTCCTAGAAATTTTGGATTGCCCTTTCCATGATTTATTGGTGCTTTCAAGAGAACTAAATCATTAGTTTCATAAGAAATTTCTTTTCTTCCTTTATTATAGCATTCTGAGTATTTAATTGCATTGTTCTTATCAAAGTTCGGAATTGTTTTCCGAATTCTGTCTGCTTCACTTATTTGTCCTTCTCTGGTTTTACTGATAAGTGGTGACGGAATGTTTAAATTTATGGGGGGTTCTCCTTTATAACCGTGCATGTGCTAAAACAGATCGTGATTATTTAATCCTTCGATAGGTGTCATATTATAGGCCAAGGTTATGTTATGCACATGGTCTGGCCATTCTTCGCTATCGGTACTTTCATATTTTGCTAACATTTTTTTTATCATTCCGTTCATTTTCTCTACTTGTCCTTGAGTTTGTGGTGAATATGATGTAGAATAATGAGTTCCGTTATCAAACGTAATCTTCGTTGGTTTTACGTAATGACATACAATTTCTTTTAAGAATTTAATTACTGAATGTGCGTTTGGTTGGGTTACTGCTTTGGTCCAACAATATTTTGTTGCATTATCTATTCCCACTATGACAAATTTCTTTTCATTGTTTGTGTTAAATTTTCCGATAAAATCAATTTGGATATGTGCAAGTGGTATGCATTCTTCAGGATTAATTGGTTTCAAGTGTCCATATTTTTCGTTAATGTTTTTATTAATTTGTCATTGATGTCACAAACGTACATGCTTCGAGACTATTTTAGGCATTTGCGTAAAGTAGTATCGAGCAAGTGTTTTGGCAAGAGTTTTACAAATTGAAAATTGTCCTCCCCCGCTTTGACACTCATGACATATATTCAGTACTTGAGGTATGAGGGAGTCAGGAATTACTGGTACGGCATAGTGATATTCAGAGTGATCATTTTTTTTCCATAATATTCCATTTTCATCAAGAAAAAATGGGTTCAGGTTGCGTGATCTCATTTTTAAGCTTTTTTTTAACTCTTTTTTGTTGCCACCTTCTAAATTTTTTATTATGATTCCCTAATATTTGTCTTCACCTTGTAAATCCCATAAGTTGTGGATTTCTTGGTCTGTGATGTTAATTGGGATTTCTATTTCGGAATTTTCTGAAATTTCGGAAAATTGAGAATTTGTGGTCGCATCGGAGTTTCCAGATCTTTCCGAATTATCGGATAGGATGGAACTTCGATCGTCTTCCGAATTGTCACTTTTTATGTCTAAATTTTTTTCTTTCTTTTTCATACTATGTGTTATTGCGTTAATTTTTTTCTCTTGTTTAATAATATTAGGAGGATCAGGTGTTCCTTCTATTATTATGTATTGACCGTTTTGAAACTCTGCATAATTGTCCTCTTCTTCTTCGAGATGTGATAGATAATCAGCAACTTTGTTATTTTCTCCTTTGATGTGTCTTATTTTAAACGTAAATTTTCCTAATTTTGAGATTAGTCTATTTAATCTTGCATTTGGTTTTTTCATTCCATTTTGGTATGATAAAGGTTCATGATCTGTAAAAATATTAAATTCTTTGTAGACTAAAAATTCTCTGAAATATTCGCAAGTTTCAGTGATAGCCAACATTTCTAAATCAAAAGAACATAAATGTTGTTGATTTTTAGTAATTTTCTTCGAGAAATATCCTATAGGGTGTGGCTCTTTTTTCTTTCAGTCTACTTGCATTATTACTGCTCCTATGGCTGTTTTTGATGAGTCTACTTCGACGTATGTTTCAACATCAGGATCGTAGATTGTAAGAATTGGATCTGAAGTGATAAATTCTTTTATTTTATCGAATGCTCTTTGTGCTTCGTCATTCCACGCTATTTTATTATTTGCTTTAACATTTTCTTTTCTTGTTAGGTCTGTTAATGGTGCTGTGATTTGCAAAAAATTTTTAATAATTTTCCGATAATAATTTGCTAAACCAATAAATCTTTGTAGTTGACGTAACGTTTTAGGTGGTTGAGCTTCACAAAATGTTTTAATTTTTTTATCTAATGGTTCTAATTTATTATATGAAATTTTATGTCCTAAGTATTCGATACTTTCATTAAAGAAGCTACTTTTACTGGTTTTAATTGGTAAACCTGCTTCAACTAGTACCTTTAAGACTTCTTCTAAATTTTCTAGTGTTTCTTAAAAAGTTTAGCCAAAAACACAAATATCATCTAGATAGACTAACACTTTTTCTTCTAGGATATTGTTGAATAAATTGGTCATGGTTTTTTGAAAAATGATGGGGCTCGCACTTAATCCCATAGGGATGGTGTTAAATACGTAACTTACTCCTCCAACATTTATTCCTGTTACCGCTTTTGATTTTTCATCAAGGGGAATTTGGTAATATCCTTGATTAAGGTCGATTGTTACAAAGTATTTTTTATCTCGTAACGCATCCCAAATATCGGGGCCTGACTAATTTCATCGATGCACTACGGATATGAATTTTCCAATTATGCGGCTCCTGTGGATCTAACACTAAGAGAGCAGCGCAGTCCGGATGATGGACATTGCCATTACAAGCCCAAAAGTCTTTGCCATAATATGGTGTAGAGCAAACGGGCTCTGCTGCAAGTTTTTTGGTTGTTGAGTGAAATTTTGTTGTTGGATACTTGGAACTACATCTGGGGTTCGCAAGTTATAAGTCGGTAATTCATAATTTGTCGCATTCGCCCATGGTTGTGGATTTAGAACTGGGGCACTATATGCCTGTGCATAACCATTCTGTTGCGGTGGTCCATAGATGTTAAATGGTTTATTAAAGTTTGATGTGAAATTGTTGTTGAATCTTGGTGGTCTAAAGTTTCTTTGTGGGAATTGAGGTGTAACACGATTACGTAGTTGACGATCTCTTGAGAGATGTCCCCTTCTTCTGCAATTAAAGCAATTTATTTCTCTCGGAGGATATCTATCGTTATTTTGTTGACGATAGGATTCTCTTATTGGGGGTCTATAGGAATTTTGGTTATTTTGTAAATGATTGTATTCTCTTTCTCTAAACTGCCTTCTTCTTGGGTTACTATCATTTGCTTCGTTATTGTCATTATTATTTAAATTTCTTTCTCTACGACATCTAGATACTGTATTTTCATTTTCTGTCATTTGATTTCTGGTATGATTTTGGTTTCATTTATTTGCATTAGGGGGTTTCCATCCTGCCTCTACTAATGCTATAATAACAGGGTCAGTAGGAGAGATGGGCGGAGTTATGGGTTTCACAGGCTCTTTTTTCTTGGGAGCTTTACCCTTCATCATCTCTTCCATCTGTTTTGTTAGTCTAGCGATCGTTTCTGTTGCTTTATTTAGAATTTCTTCCGTGTTTTGGATATCGGTCAAGTCTAATCCTTTTTCTTTGAATTCTTTCCAATCCGTAAATGTTTTTGAAATCTCAATTTGTGTCTGGAGATTTTTAGATGTAAAGAATTTCCTCATTTCTCCTTTAGCCTTGGGAGTGAGAGGTCACAAATTTTTTTCTCGTTAATTGTTCCATCGAGTTTTTTATAGAGTCGAAAAAATTTATTTACATTTGTACTGAAATATGAGTCATCAAATTTCAAAGATTTGATACTTTTTTTTACTGTATCTTTATCCTTTTTAAAAATACGTATTAAGATTTGTTTTACTTCTAGTCATGGAGTTTCTGGGGTTATCTCAGTTTCTGCTGCGAATAGTTTGAGAGCTGTACTACAAAGGGCTATATTCAGGTTTCGTATCATTTCATACTCAGTTGCTTCGAAGGTTTTTGCCTGAGTTTTGTATTTAAAAAGGAACTCAGGGATGTCCTCAGGAGTCCATCTTTCTGACCTTTTCCATAAATTGTTCATGACTAGGTTGTGTTGTGTGCAGGCTTCATTCGCTGCCGCAAATCTTGCATGTTGTTGTTATTGCAAAAGCATAAGTGCATTATTTTCAGTGATGTCTTCCGGGGTCATATTTTTATTTTCCGTTTTAAGAAATGGATTGTTTTTATTTTCAACGTTTACTATATTGACATATGCGGGTTCTTTTTGATCAAGAAACTCTACCCATATATCTGGGAGTAATAAATTGATGGGATCGAAAGGATTTTCATCAGTTGAATTTTGAATTTTACTTTTTGGCTTTTCTAAATTTTCTGGGCTTTTTACGTGAGTTTGAATTGAATGTTGGATTTTGGTCTGTAAAGATTTTCCCTGTCCTTGAGGGCCCAATGGTGACAAATCAGCACTAGACTATGAGGGTTTGTTGACAAAAGTTTGGTTCAGAATTGATTCCTCTCTGAGGAAGATTTTGTATTCGTCGTTTGGGAGAGAAAAATCGGATGTAACCAAAATCGATTTCTTAGGTGATACGTGGTGTGATACTTTAGACAGGAGTTTTTCAAAACTGGAGCTGAGAATTCGTCTCGCTAATCTTCTTTCTGTTTCTTCCTTTTTTCTCTTCTCAGTTTCTAACTTTTTTCCTTTACTTTCTGTGGCGACAAGTGGTCGTTGACGGACGAGTGTGTACTACACACTCGTCGACCACCTAGCAAGCCAGTGGGGTAAAACCCACGAACTACCTTTTTGTGCTCACGGCTGTACATTTCGACTGTGCAGCTTAATTATTTACTGGGCTCGGCCCGCACACATACTACTACGTATACACGCAACCGAACTGATTGGTATTTGTGCGGTGTCGTGTACGTATATACAGACACCCACAAGTGGTGACCTCCTACGTAAGTATTTTATTTTTGTTCTCGACGTTTCACCGTCCACAGGGAAGGAACCGTCACCTCCTTCCCTACCATTTCCAACTCGCTTGGAAACAACAACCAATCAGCTTTCAACAGCTGATTGGCTAAACCACGCCCCTTCTTCAAACGTTGGCATACCCGTCAACAATCGAAGAAGGAACTCAGTCGGCTCTTGTCAGCCGACGGAGAAGGTTCTCCTTCTCTTTCCCCTTCCTCTCGTTGCTCGTCGGTACTTAAGTACCGACCAACGCCCAGAAAAATCAGTTGGCACTCGACTGCCGACGGAGAAGGTTCTCCTTCTCCTTCCCTTTCCATCTCCCTAATTTTTCACTTTACCCTCTCCTCTCCCCAGGCTCGACGTCAGTACGCAAGTACCGACCAGCCATCCCAGAGAGAAGCAAACAGTTGGCAATCAGCTGCCGACGAGGAAAGTGTAAACTTAGCCTCTGTTTTCAATTACCACCATGGCCTCCAAACTAACCCCGTCGTCCCTCAATGACCTGGTTCGCCCGCTGACGCCTGCGAAGGCCACAGTCAGCAATCCTCCCAGGAGGACGGAGAACCAGCCCACATCTGTCACCCACTCAACACCGCATGTCAGCATGCGTTCGTCGACTGTACCGACAAAATTGGCAATCCCGCAGTCCTCCAAACTTGTAAATTTCGGCCCGTTCCTCGACAACTACCTCCCGGGCGAGGAACTTTCGGTCAACCAGCACCAGCCAGTTGACAGTTCCACAATGAGGCTGTCTCCCATCCTCAATCGGCAATTGCACCGGCAGGAAGCAAATTCCGCCGCGACTACCATCTTGCCCTCCTTACAAGCACACCCACCACGGTTGCTAACTGGCCTTCCTCCATTCAACGCTGAGAATGTGCGTCTCTGGCTGCAGCAGATCGAGAATCTTGCTCGCGCCAGTGGCAACACCAGCGAGTCTCAGCTCTACCTGGCGATCTCCGGTCACCTGCTGACCCAGGTAGCCAATGCTGTGTCAGAACTACTCTGCAGTTCCGACGACTCGCTGCACACTTGGTCGAACCTCCGAAATCAGAACAACAGGAATTTTCCCCTTCCTCCTACACCCCGATTAGAACTCTGTTGGAAAACATTCATCGTCAACCTTCCGAGAGGCCCTCGGCGTACCATCGCCGTCTCGTCACCCTGAACGAAGGAAGAGTAAATGACGTTGTCCTCCGTAACCTTCTTTTCCAATCCCTCCCGGTCAATATCCGCCAAACATTGGCCATGACAAAGCCCGCAACCTCTCGACAGGCAGCGCTCAAAGCTGACGAGGCAATAGCTCTCGAGCAAACCTTTCCGTCAAAATCCCCTGCGACCAGCACCATATCCGCTATCGCAACTCCCGCGGCACCCCCGTCGACAGCACCAACGGCTAATTCCTCGGAACAAGCTACCATTACCCAGCTGCTTCAACAGCTCTTGACTGGAAAACAGGTGAGTTCTGTTGACCCCCCAAAAGACCCCGCCCCGTTCCCCGAACATGGGTGTTCGCGTTCACGCGCTGCCAGGTCCAGAGACATATCGCGCTCTCGGGACTCTAGCTCCAGTTGTTCGAAACCACGGATGACGCTACGAGTAATCGATGGTAAGAGAACGGTAAATACCCACTCTCCCTCCCATTCCTGCGATGGCTACTGTTGGTATCACCAACAGTTTGGGAGGAAATCGCACAACTTCTCTGACCCCCCATGTTCATGGTGGGACAAACCCCAAAATCGCGACCGCCGCGATTCCAAATCCCCTACCCGTTCGGGAAACGAGTAAACGAGTCAGTCAAGACAGCACTCCCACTTGTTTTCAACTCAGTCCGTCAATTCGTGGAAGATCTGCTTAGCGAGCATCACTTCCTGGTTGACACTGGCGCAGAGATATCGGCTATACCTCCAACCGCTGAAGACCAGAAATGCAACGCTAAGCTCCAAATCTACGCTGCGAACCAAACTCCAATTAGTACTTACGGAGTTAAGCTGGTGCAGGTAGATTTTGGCCTTTGCCCCGAATTCAAGTGGGCCTTTATCATCGCCAATATTGCAGATCCCATCATCGGTGCAGACTTCCTTAGCCACTACCAACTGCTTCCCAATGTCAGCAAAGGGCACCTCCTTGATAAGACCACAGGACTTGCCATAGTAGGTAAACCTCGCCCCATCGACTATCCCCTGGAGATTTGCCTTACCATCGCCCAGTCAAATAGTCGATTCCAAAAATTCCTCGACAAATTTCCCGGCGTAACCTGTAAAGAAGGCTTACGCCCGAGGATTTCCCCCACCGAAGTCACCCACGATATCGAAACTGTAGGTCAACTGGTGTTTTGCCATGCCCGTCGTCTACATCCCGAGAAGCTAAAGGCAGCCCGCCTTTCCTTCCAAACTATGCTCGAACGTGGTGACTGCAGACCCTCCAAAAGTGCCTGGTCATCCCCCTTGCATATGCACATGAAGCCCGACAAAACATTGGGCATTCTCGGTGACTACAGAGCACTCAACGCACAAACTATCCCCGACAAGTACCCTGTCCCAAATATTATGCATTTCCACGCCAGATTAGCTGGTGCCAAATTATTCACCAAATTAGATCTCGTGCGGGCATTTAACCAAGTCCCGATGACCAAAGAACACATCCCTAAAACAGCCGTCATAAGCCCCTTCGGTCTCTACCAATTTCCCTATATGCCCTTCGGACTTCGAAACGCCGCCCAAACCTTCCAACAGTACATTGATGGATTGTTGCGAGACATCGACTACACTTACGCGTACATTGATGACATCCTCATTACCGCCTCCAACCCCGATGAGCTCGAAGAACGTGTTACCGAGGTCATACAGCGTATCTACAACGTTGGCCTCACTGTCAACGATAACAAGTCCAAACATGAACGTGAAGAGCTCACCTTCCTTGGCCATTGAGTCAACAGCTCAGGTATCAAACCTTGCGCTTATCCACTCCAACAAAAACGTGACAAAACCCCAATAATTTGGACTGACACTGCCAAAACCGCTTTCCGCGACCTAAAGCAGGCGTTAGCAAATGCTGCTCTTTTGGCGCATCCTGACGAGTCTAAACAATTCGTTTTGGCAACCGACGCGTCTAACCACGCGATAGGGGCTACCCTCTATCAACACGGTGCTGGATCGCTAGAGCCTTTGGCATTTTTCCGCCCACAAATTATCTGACACTGAACTCCAATATCCGACATACGACCTCGAATTACTCGCTGTTCTTGCAGCGGTGAAGCACTTCCGTAACCTGGTCGAAGGGCGTGTTTTCTCCGTCGATACGGACCACAAGCCCCTCACGACAACCTGGTTTCAGGCGTGCGAGAAAGCTTCACCACGCCAGCAATATCAACTAGAGTATATCTCGCAGTTCACGACGGATATTCGCTACATCAAAGGAGAGGAAAAAATAGCCGCAGATTGTTTGTTGCGTATATCAATCTCCGCCATTACCTCTCCCTGTGTTGTGCCATACAATGAAATGGCCCTTTGCCAACAACACGACCCTCAACTCGCACAATACCTTGCAGACCCCAACTCTGCCCTCATCCTCGAATCATTCAGAGTACTCGGACACACGTTACTTTTAACATGCGACACGTCCACGGGGAAAAAATGACCCTTCGTACCCGCCAAATATCGGAGAACCATCTTCGATTCGATTCATGAGCTCTCGCACCCGAGCCGCTAGACAACTGCCCGTCTGATCGCTAATCGATTCATTTGGCCTGGCCTACGATCTGACTGCCTACGTTGGTCGAAAGAGTGCACCGCATGCCAACAAGCCAAAATCGGTAGACACACTAAAGCCCCTCTTCAAGCTTTCTGCCCTACCAATCGCTTAAAGCATGTGTACATCGATATCGTGGGTCCGTTGCCGACGGTTAGTGGTCCTCGTCATTGTCTGACAATGATTGACTGCGCCACACGATGGCCTCACGCCATCATGACAACGGATATTTCCGTGGATCGAGTGGCAACACTCTTTGTCCAACACTGGGTGTCCTCCTTCGGCGTCCCCGAAACCATAACGACGGACCAGGGACGCCAGTTTGAAAGTGCTTTATTCAACTCGGTTGCGCGTCAGTTGGGAATACACAAAATTTCAACTACGGCGTATCATCCCAAATCGAACGGCAAAGTATAGCACTGGCATCGAACTCTCAAAGCCACCATCATGGCCCGAGAGAACTCCAAAGACTCGCGTGGAGAATGAGCAGCAAATTTGCCTCTCATTCTTCTCGGCCTACGCTCGACGATCATCTCCAACCTCGGCGTATCCCCAGCCCAACTCCTTTATGGTGAAGAGCTCCGTCTCCCAGCTGACTTCTTCGAAGACAGCCCACCAAGTGTCGTCACTCACATCGACGGCTTTAACCTTCCACAACGCATTCGTGAAAGTGCAAATGCGTTCACCCAAATCACCCGCAACCACGGTGATACCCCCTCATAAGTAACGGGCTGACCTGAAATCAGCCCAAAATGTATGGCTACGCGTCGATACACCTCGTAAGACACTCAACCCACCGTACTCCGGACCATACAAAGTCCTCAATCGTACGGATAAATGGTTCGAGATCGACATATAAGGACGACACACACGCGTATCAATCGATCGCCTAAAGTCGGCCTATGTCTACACAGACGTAGAAGCCGACACAGATGACTCAACTTCCGTTGATGATCCTTCGGGACCGACAGTTGACTTGTCATCTGAAGTCTTCTTACCTAAAAACGACGACTCACCCCCGAATGCCTCACCCCAACCTTCGACGTCGTCTTCACACATATACGACACGCTCGATTCTTCCCCAATCGTAATTACACACGATCAAAATAAAGAATCGCCTCCCGAAGCGTTATCGAAGGAAAATACCCAATTGCACCCCATCGGTCAGTCTTCCAGTCGAACAGCTGACGCTATGCTCGACGACGAACCGATTGCGATTCCCCTTCCTCTCCCACACTCGTCCGAGCCGGCTCACGCAACTGACAACAAGTCAAGCGTTGTAGACGACGACGTATTACGAAAATTGTTTCGTGGCGCCACCCAGTCGCATAAATACGACGCGTCTTCTTCCTCTGAAGACGAACAGGCCTCGCCTACCAAACGAACTCGTAATATTAATTTGCAACAACAGCTGCCACAACCGCACCTTCGTTCGTGTTTACGAGACAAAAATAAGCTGCAGTTACGGTCAAGAAAACGAGTGAAATTCGTGTTTTAGACACTCACTTTTCTCTTGACGTGCTTGGCTGTTATATACTCTTCATCAAATGCTACACACCTGGCTCTTTTAATCATATTTCATGTAGCATAATAGACTGATGAAATGTCCCAAGAGCGCCTTTCTCCCTGCATTCCAGTTCTATCCGAAGATGAAGAAGCAGCCCTTTTAAGGGCTACCCCCCCATTAACAGAGGTCGGTAACGGCGATGAACCGTCGTCTCCTTGTGTAGACGACCATCGCTCCCCCTCTCCCACCTTTTCACCCCCGACGTCACCAGCTGACGTCGCCCCATCTCCTTCCTCCACGGCTACTGCCACCTTTCCACCGGTGAAGCAGACATTGCCTGTAACCTCTAAGTCCGATCAAGTATCGGCGTCACCCGTGACGCTTACCTCTGTCAGACCTGCACAAGAGGGCACATGTTGTACTCCTTCTCGAGTACCACAATGGCGATCGACGCTGAGGAAGAGGGTGGGACACCCGCACATTCGCTGAAGTCGTACAGCGCGTTCAATCTAAAGGACCTTTGCCCGGTCCTCAACCGTTTTCCTCGGCAGGCATCCCCTCTGGGGAATTCTCACCGCTCAAGACGGTTAAACAGATTGAACCGCTTCAACTTCAGAAGCGCCGAGCGCAAGCGACTGCTACGTTGCGTACCAGCGGTTTTAAATGTCCGTCTGCAGCAACAAAGCGGTCCCCCCAACCGTCGACTTCCAAAGTCGCAGAGGCACCAATAGCCTCACAAACGGCATCGTCAGTCCCGAAAGGCAAGTCGCCGTTACTTCGCCCTTCAGTCGCACCGACCACCTTGGAAGAGACAGCGATGGACGTTGACCCAACCTCAACCCAAACCGTCCATCTCCCGCCAACCCCCTCGTTGGTCCCTCAACGCGTACTCTCACCAGTATGTGAAGAGGTTGAACCGACAGAAAGTGCTGCCGTCGATAACTATTCCAGTATCGACTTAATGGCAACACCTTCGCCGAAGAAAGTCCCCGAGTCACAGCCGTCCACCTCTCTTGGTAAGAGTCCCCCGACTGTTGACAAATCGGCGAAGCGTCCCCGTTTGAATCGTAAAGCAGGGGCCACGCCCGGCGTGAAGCTCGCGCTCGCGGTCTTTCTTACATGGAGCTCAAACAGAACGAAAGACGCGGCAAAACCCAGTCCCAAACTCCCGCTCCATTACCAGCTTCCATACAGGAGCCCGCCCCGTCTGTGGTACAGCCCCCTGTACTGCAACCATGTTTCCTCCTGTACCGCAGAATCAATCACTGCATCTGTGGGAGCAATTTACCGTCGCCATGCTCGCAGCACACAACGCCCTGTCGCTCGCCCTAGCGACAACCCCGATGCCTCTCCCCCAAGTTGTAATGCCTTTACCCGGAATTCCCATTCCCTCGCATCTACAACTTGCGGCACTGGTCTATCCTCCAGCCATGGTTATGTCGCCTTTAATGGCGCCACCAGTAACCTACCCGTCACCCCTCATGAGCATTCCCACGTCTTGTCCCCAGACTCCGCTCATGAGATCCCAAACTCGAGTGCACCCCTCTCCACAGCCTCGAGCACCCCGAACACGTCCCTCCCGACCCACACTCCCAGCAAACTTTGGTAAGTCCAAACCGAAGAGACCTGGCGGCCCTACTATGTGAACGGCATCCGTGAGCATAGTAGCGAACGCTGCGCCACACTTGACTGGCGTCATAGGTCACTGTAAACTAGGAGGAGATTGGTGTGGCAACGGGTGGTCGTTGACGGACAAGTGTGTACTACACACTCGTCGACCACCTAGCGGGCCAGTGGGGTAAAACCCACGAACTACCTTTTTGTGTTCACGGCTGTACATTTTGTCTGTGCAGCTTAATTATTTACTGGGCTCGGCCCACACACATACCACTACGTATACACGCAACCGACCTGATTGGTATTTGTGTGGTTTCGTGTACGTATATACACACACCCACACTTTCTAAGTCTTCTTCTTCTGTATCGGAGAATATTTCTTCAGCTTCTTTGGTGTCTTTATTTTTTATACTTCTTGTTACTCTACAGTAACTTTTACTCACCTCGATTAGTCTATCAAAATTACTTGTTCTTTCGAATTTCTCGTGTTGGGGTTTGAGTATAAAATATTTAACAACCAGTGTTTAGAATGTCTACCTTTGCATAGTTTTTTCTGAAGTTCGATACTTTTTCTTCCTTCTATCCTATTTACTTTTGCCACTTTTAGCACGCAATAGAGAAAGGAAGTAGATACTCGACTTCCCCAATGGTTACCAAGGAGTGGGTAATCTTTGTCTCCAGACATGTTTTCATACAAATTTTTATGATGATTTTCAAATTCTAAAATATTGTCTTCAGCTTTCGAGTCAAAAATATCCGGGAGCGATGCACTCGTACTTTCACTTTTTTCAGACATTTGTGAGGGTTGGGAGGTTTTATATTTTACTATATTATTCACGATATCAATAAAATTTTCAAATTTTTCTGAAGTAACAGAAGATACATTTATAATTTGCTTACAGATGGACGGCAAGTAGCATATTGTAGTCTTCCGTAGTTTATTGTTAGTTTTGTTGGGCTCGACGTTGTTGGTGAGTGACTTCTCGTTCTCTGCACTGTGGTTTTGTATACCAGTTTAGCTGATTTTATTTCTTTTGGATTTCAGGAACTGGATCTGGATCTTCGATCTATTTTTAATTTTATTTTTAGATCTGTTTTTTGTTATTAATTTATTTTTAAATGTTTTATTTTTATTTGTCTTAATCAGATGTTTGCAGTCCTCTGCAATAAAGATTTGATTTCGTAGACATTTGTTTAATTTTGTTTTAAATAGCTGAATTATTTTAGCCACGATTTATTTATTTATTACACGAAAATATTTGCTCCAGAAAAATTAAATTAATTATTTGCGAGTGGTTTAAAATATTTTTCACACGAGTGAAAAATATTTTTACTTTACGAAAAAATGAAATTTTTCATTTGAACAGAATTATTATTTTTTAATTTTACTTCTGAAGGTTTTTTTGTTCGGGCGCCAATTTGTTGCAAGAGTAATTCAATACTTTTAAATTACTTCAACAAATAAGATAAAATACAAATATTTATCTTTTTTTAAATTTGAACTTAAAGTTATTACAAAACACATTTAAACTTTAACTTAATACTGATACTGAATAATAGTGAGACCTGATATCCATAACATCGAGTATGGACCTTAAGATTTCTGTTCGACTGCTAGTTCAGGAATGACCATGTCTTCGAAATGAAGATATGACATCACTTTCATTTTCTTAGTTCCAATCAAAAGATGGCCGACCAAAAAGGTGGCGTGACATGGAACATTTGCCAAATATAATGACACTTCACTGTCAGCATATCTGGTGGTGTCCATTTGTGAGAAGCTAGGTAGAATATAGACAGATTATTACGAGAATTAGGAATAATAGTTGTCTATAATTTGTTTGACACGTTTTTGTAGACAAACTGAATCGTCTGCAAAAATGGTACGGAACATGCAGATTTTTTTTTAAAATATAAATTGAGTCAAAAAGAGGCACTTTTCTGTCTTTAACATATATTGGATATCTAGGTGAGATGCGATTTTTTATAGGTATTATAAATAAGACTTGGAAAAAGGCATCTCAGCATGCTTTTTAGTTAAAAATTGTAATATACCTACTAGACTAGAAGCATGTGATATTTTCAACAAGAGAATACATATCACACATGGGCTACAACCATGAACTGAATTGATAATTGATTATGACTTATACACCACTTAAGACACAAAGGCTATCAACTCATCAATTATCAATTCAGTTCATAATCAAAGCACTGACTATTTAATTTATATTCGGAAAAATTTTATTTTTGAATGATTACATTTTGAGAATGCATAAGAGGTATGAAAAAAATTTTGGGAAAATATTTTTTGGGAAAAATAGATTGGGAAAAAGAATAAAACATCTACTCTTTTAATGGGCCCTCTAAAAAATTGAATACTGCATTTGTGTTCAATACCATTCTTGAAATATATCTGTGGAAGGGAATTAACAATATTTGAGAAGGGAAACATTTTTGCTCTTTTACCCAGTTAATTTATTTTCCTGAATCTGGGACCCTTAATAACTTCAATTTTCTGATTATTGAGTGATGAATCGTGAGATATGTTATTTGGAGTACCTACTAAATTGAAATTTCTTATCAAAATTTTGATTGAATATGTTGGAGGTTCCTTTGGGAAGCCAAAAGATGGGTTTAAAAAAATTTTCATATATCATCGAGTGACATGGGGTGGAATATGTTTTTCTTATGTAGATAAATTCAAATTTTAGATCTATTTTCATATAGAATTAATTTTTGGACCACTTGAGAGCACTAAAAATAAGTTAAGAAATTGTTTCATATATTATTGAGTAATACATAGGTAGTGGTCAATATTTTTTTCGGGGGCGATAAAATCAAATTTTATGCCTATATTCAGATTCAATCAATTGGTGGCCCCTTTAAGACCACTAAATGGAAGTAGAGAAAATTGTTTCATGTATTATCTAATGAACTTCTGAAATACGTATTTTGACTGTTTGAATTCAAATTCTGTGTCTATTTTTGGATTAAATCAATTGTTGACTTTTCACTCTTTGACAATCATGAAAAGTGTGTTAAGAAAGTTCTTGAAAATATTATCAAGTGAAACATTGTGAAATATGTTTTTTGGGAAGCTGAATTCAAATTTTGAGATCAATTTTTAATTGAACCAAATTATTAGACCTATTGCGACAATAAAAAAGGGGTCAAGATAACTTTTTTCTGATTCATAGATTCAGGTTTTCAGTGCCACTTATTTTTAAAATTCCCAATTGTTTGAAATAAAGAGCCACATTTAAATGGGATCTATTGTGGAAAAGAGACAAACATCATAAATAAACATCAGATATGTGAAGCTACCAGTAAAGGCTATAGTATTTGATAATTTTGAAAACAACTTTGCAAGTTAAGTGAGCAAAATAATTTTTATGTTTTTCAGTTCTAAAACATTCGTAAATAAATTTAAATATTTTTCAGCATGAATTCTTAAATCATAGCACATAACTAACATCATCATGTCTATAATCACGATGAATTTTATTTTGAATTAGCCATTACTGGAGGAGAAATTAGATGTTTGTGAATATGTGTTATCATTTTATACAATAAGAAAACTCAAATATCAAAAATTAATAAAAAAATAAGTACTTTCATTTTAAGGTTATAGAAAATTCCGTGCCATATACTATTCCAAAAATTATTTAGGAAAGATTTTATGAGCCCTCTAGAAAATAGAAAATTGCGTTGGACTATTCCTATTTTTCAACTATCTTTTATTTATTTATTTTTGAAACATGCTAGAACCCTAAAAAACCCAGCCTCAAAGAAACCCTTTCTTTCCTCTCCACTTTTGCTGGGCCAACTTAAAGTAATTATTTGTGGTAAAATCGGTGGTCTCAACCTTCTGATTATTTTATACAACAGGTACATAACATTACCAAAAAACTGAATAAAATGAGAAACTCTGAAGCTTAACTTTATTAGCCTACAGCTCAACTTTTATTGTAAATCATCTATGTGGAGTGGTTTGCTTTGAACAAATACTTGATTCTCTTCTCTCAAAGAAGCACCTATTCAGAAGTATTACCTTATCATAATTTAGAATTTTAATTATAGCTTGAGAAATGAATTTTTCAAAGTTCTCTTCATTTGTTAATTATCTACACACAACAGCGAAGATTGTGGGCACAGGTGAAAGATTAGGTGGTGGGAGCGTGATATGGAGTACAAAAAAAAACTTTTATTTTATGACATACATACAGCCAGATGAAGATGAAATCAATTAAAATTTGAGTGAGAATATCTTCATTATTTCTTAGCAGTAATTTCAACAATTTCACAAACAGATACAAGTGGAAACATTATGAGTATATGAAGGAGATTTTGATAATAGAGGGAAATTTCATGTCAATAGAAGTCAAAATTTTACTTCTCCATTAGGAAAAATTGAAACAATTTTAGATCAGGGATAGATAACCTCCTCACTCTCAACAATTTTTTTTCCATTTTTTTTCTTTCCTTCTTCACTTATTTGTAAATGAATTACAAACTTTTGGTAAAACTAAAAATTTGGAAACAAACAAATCAAAAAATAAATTGTTGGCAAAATTTTGCACCAAAATAAGTGATACAAATATACCAATATCTTTAAAACTCTCTATTAAAAGCCACTCACCAACTCAAAACTTGGGGACCTGTGTGTAAAAATGATTTACCTACTAAATGTTACTTCCATTACACATTTCTTTAAGAATATAAAGATAACGTCAGCTCATTGTCGGACCAGAAATAATTTTTTTATTTTAAAGGTGTTCTGTCCCGTTTTTGCATACGATTCAGTTCGTCTACAAAAACGTGTCGAACAAATTATAGACAACTATTATTCCTAATTCACGGAATAATAGCTGTCTATATTTCACCTAGCTTCTCACGATCAGACACCACCAGATATGCTGACAATAATGTGTCATCATATTTGGCGGATGTTCTGTATCACGACATCTTTTTGGTCGGCCGTATTTGATTGAAACAAAAGAAACGAAAGTAATATCATATCTTCATTTTGAAGACATGATCATTCCTAAACCTACAGTCGAGTAGAGATGTTAGGGTCCATACCAGTTGTTATGGACATTAGGTTTCATTAGTATTAAGAAATAGTAATAAGTATAATTCAAAAGTGTTTGTAATAATTGAAGTGAAATATTAATAAAAGATAATATTCAGAAATTATCTTATTTGTTGAGGTAATTTAAAAGTATTGAATTACACTCGCAACAAATTGGCACCCGAACAAAAAAACCATCGGAAGTAAAAAATTTTTTTTTAAATAATAATTCAATTTAAATTAAATTTAAATTTTTCATAAAAACGTTTTCCAGTCGTGTGAAAAATATTTTTTAAATTGCTCACAAATAATTGATTGAATTTTGCTGGAGCAAATTATTTTCGTATAATTATTGAGTAAATCGTGACTAAAATATTTCAAATAATCAAAGAAAAATTAAACAAACGTCTATGAAATCAAATCTTTATTGCAGAGGACTGCAGGCATTTGATCAAGACAAATAAAAATAAATCGCTTAAAAATAAATTAATAACAAAAAACAAATCTAAAAATAAACTTAAAAATAGATCGAAGATCCAGATCCGGTTCCTGAAATCAAAAAGAAATAAAGTCAGCCCAAGCAGTATCCAAAACCACAGTGCAGAGAACAAGAAGTCACTCACCAACAGTGTCAATCTGAACGAACCTTCCGATAAACTAGAGAATACTACAGAAAATTATCCGTCATCAAACTGTAAGCAAATTATAAATTTATCTTTCATTAATTCGGAAAAATTCAAAACTGTTATCGATATCGTAAATAATATTGTAAAATGTAAAATCTCCCAACCCTCGCAAATGTCTGAGAAAAGTGAAAGTACGAGTGCATCACTCCTGTATATTTTAGATTCGAAAGCCGAAGACAATATTTTAGAATCTGAAAACCATCCTAAAAATTTGTATGAGAATTTATCTGAAGAAGAAAATTACCCACTCATTGATAATCATTGGGGAAGTCGAGTGTCCACTTTGTTCCTCTATCGTGTGCTAAAAGCGGCCAAAGTAAAAAGGATAGAAGGTAGAACACGTATCAAACTTCAGAAAAAATTATACAAAGGTAGACATTCTAAACATTGGTTGTTACATATACTATACTCTAAACCCCAACACCGAGAAATTCGAAAGAACAAGTAGTTTTGATAAATTAATCTGTAGAGTCCGTACCTATACTCACATAGTTAAAAGTAAAATTCGTCATGTTATATTTACGATGTGTTGAGTTCCGTCATCAATGGTTAAGATTTAATTCCCTCCCTAAAAATTCCCATGTTCTCCTGTCTTTGATAAATGTTCGTTAAATAAAATTACAGAAAATAAGATATGGTGGACGGAACTCAACGGTGAGTATTCAATAAGAATGGTGACGTGGAGGCGATCTGATTTTATAAGATAAGAGATATGTAGTGTGACGAGAATTGACAAACATCTCTCTCCGTTTTTAGAACACCAAGTGATCGGTACGTTTTTTCGTTCACGTCTCCGAAACGATAATAAAATAAAACAAAAATAATTAAAAGTGCTTTTTAATTCAAGGAGTCGTTTTTCTCTTTGTTCTTATTGATATCGCTCATTACAATCGCGCTATAGAACCAAGATTATAAAACGGTAAGACATCTTTTATAGGTAACTTCGAATCATCATAAAACCAGAATTACTCAGCTGACGGATCATCAACATCGAAGACAAAGATTCTCAAACACTTGGTTACAACAACCGGTAGTTATGATATTCAAATTAATCGATAATTAAAATGTAAAAAAGATCGTTCTTCTTGAATTAAGGCTCTTCAACAATAAATTATGGGGAGTTGTGTGAGGTACCATGAGGCAAGACCTCATGGTTTTAAGTAGTATGTAGGCTAGCTCGTTCACACCGTTTTCCCTTCCTGATCTAGGATATTAATATTTCTTGCGATCTGCGATCTTGGGCTGTCTCTTCAAAATTTCACCTCTTTCATTATTTCTGATTTTAAACAAATTTCATAAACATGTGACTATCATTTTGGGACGTCACATATTTAATATGGCGACCGTGACAGGACATAGAGCTTTGTCTTTATGTTCAGTGACATGACCTGTAATCAATAGCTTTATTCACACGGCAAACAAAACCTTTTTTATTAAACATAGAAATAATAGTAAAAATAATAATTAATAAAATACGAAAAACCTTTTTGAAACCAGTAATGGTAAAATTTAGAACCATGTGCGAAATTTCAATAGACACTTTGACCATCAATTCTAATAGTATTTGAAATTAAAAAAACCTTTCAAGACATAAGAATTTTCTATTATTCCGAAATTTTCCGGACCCAGCTTTCGGACAGCCTGAGTAGTAGATTAGTAGGAAATACCTTTTTTTTGATGAGCATATTACAACCCATCTGATTGGTTGGCGCTCTGTTCCTGGTTAGATCCAGAGTTCACTAAGCAAGGAAGGATCTAGCTAATCCTAATTCCTTTTTCCCCTTTCAAAAACTTATTTTGGTTTTTGGTTCTTTTTATCCGCAACCAGAAAAATAAGAACCTGGCGACCGTTCTCAGGCAGTGTACTGCATTGCCGATCTGTTATTATTTGGGCTCGTGACCCTATTTAAAATGTGACAGGTCGTTTCCCTCACATCCATCATATCCTAGATGTTTCGATTTTCCCTTTCCCCCCAACCTAGTGAACGTAGTGAAACCTAACCTTACTATAAAACTGTGAACTTGCTAAATGGATCTCCGACCTCAATCTACAGTCTACATAAGCCCTCAGAGCAATTATTTTCACCCGCCCATTGAGCAACAAAACAACAAAAAAATACTTTCTTTTTTTCTTTATATATATTATGTCTTTTTGTGTATTTTCTTATTATGTACTCTTGTGTATTTATTGATTTTGGCCATATAATGTATATGTATTTTAAACTCAGGATGG
This sequence comes from Ericerus pela, assembly GCA_011428145.1. Lineage (NCBI taxonomy): Eukaryota > Metazoa > Arthropoda > Insecta > Hemiptera > Coccidae > Ericerus > Ericerus pela. The sequence continues at coordinate 254,030 of WOFM01000135.1, read as the reverse complement.
CTGATCACCACTCCTTTTTAGTAAAAAAAAAAAAAAATAAATAAAAAAAAAAAAAAAAAAATAAATAAAACTTAGTATATTAACATTGTGAGTGAGAATTTAATAATAAAAAAACAAAGCCCAAATTAAAGATCTTAAATTCCACTCACGATTAAATGAGAATGATAGAAGAATAGAATAAGTAAAGTAATAATTAACTTTTACCTATCCTCTCTCAATAACGTAACGCATACGATAAATTTAAAAGAAGTAAAACAATTAAAGTAAAATCCCAATGTCAAAATCAAACTCTGGTCCCGGTTTGATCTTGCATATGGAAACGATATATTAATTATTCAAAATTGATTCGAAGGAACGATCTTTTCAAATAATTAAGATGTATTAACAATTTCAGTGGCTACATATATGTAAACTTTTCGGTTATAGAAATCCCACTGTTATCCTCAAAAAGAGAGAATTTCGAATCAAGTAGGACCAAACAAACAACATTTTCTCCGATACCCGTAGGGGTGGTCAGTATAGAACAATTTAATAAGCTTAAAACTCAGAACAAAGAGAATTAATAAAATTTATTTGAAATTATTTATAGGATTTGTCCCATAATTACGAGTGATCATGAATAGGAACAAAGATAAACTCTTACAGAGAAGTGGTAAGAGATAGTAAGGAATATTCTAATTTATTGAACTTTATAAAATTAAACATCGCGTATTTTATAGATCCTCCAAATCAAGAAAAGAAAGAGAACAAAACTCCTGGTGAGTCAGAAGGACAGTCAGAAAAAGAGAGACAGGAGAGATTGTTAACGAGAAGAAAGAAGCAGGAAAAAGAACAAGATCAACTTCTTTTGAACCTGAAGGAGAGTCGTCGGGAGAGGACGAAAAGAAGGAAACCCCCACTAGAAGTAAAATAGAAGCGTTAGTAAGTGAAGTTCCCGAGGGTATTGATCCCCTGATATTTTACAAAGGATTAGCAGATATAAGTCTTGAACGCCAACTTGAACTGGAACAAACGATTTTGAACCTAGAATTACAAAAGAGTAAATTAATACAGGAAGTTAAAACTAAAAATTCAGAATCTGAACAACCAAATTCCGATGCTTCCCATAGTAGTGTAGGTCGACGGAAAAGGTTCACGAAAGTACGACATACGGTAGATCAAAACAAATCTAGTGGAATATTTAGAGATCAAGGAGGGAGAGATGAACACTTGGGACCAATGAGTTCCACAATTAGACCATCGATAATCCAAAATGCTCGATCAATTCCCCTTGATCATACAATACAACAGAATGAATCAACTGAGATTAATTTAACCAGCAGAATAGCCGCACTGGAGAATTCTAGAAATGACAAAGACGAAATAATCCGTGAAGTAACTTCTCGTATAGAAGAAATAATGAATAACCGCTACTTAGCTAACTTTCAAATTACTCGCGATCAAGCCTCTACAAGATCAGTACAAAGGAGAAGGTCACTATCCGAGTCCCAGATAATCCTGGAGAAATTAAATGATAAATCGAAACCCTCGTTTTTTGCAGATGAGAGAAATGGTCCCGATGTTTCGAACATAGATATATCCAGACCTCCGCCGATTTTGAAAGAATCTCGAGTAGTGGTGCAGGAGAAACCTGGAGATAGGATCTTTGATCCCACAAAACTTCCGAAGTATACCGGCAAGAGCGACTACAGATCCCCAATAGGATTCATAAGAGCCTTTGAGAGATGTACAGCTAACATCTACGATGATAATCGAAAAGGCAGTATTTTTGGAGAATGCTTTGATCTGGCGTCCTTTCCGAACTCCGAAATTTACTCTAGGGGGTGGTCTTATTTAAAATGTAAGAACCACTTCCTTCAACTTTACTGGACTGATTCTAGGAAACAAGCAGAAATCCGAGCAATACAGAATGGCCGCTACGATCCCGCTAAATACGAACATGTGTCGACATACATATTGCAAGCATACAGTCGACTATTGGAATGTGAAGAGACCACGCAACGGATCTTTCATACCCTGAGCAGAAAAATACCCGAGAAGTATATGACTCAGCTAAAACAGAAACATTTTAAGAATTTCGAAACACTATTGGCAAAGCTCGAAGAAATTGAAAACCAATTTGACTTTCCGATTACAACACCGCTCCCTGATCCATTACGAAGAAGAGGTCCGCCGATAGGCTTTCCCCAACGACAACAGGCACCTCCAGTATTGAATATAACACCGATCCAGACGCAAAACACATCTACTCCATCACCTCCAATAGAAAGCCAACTGTCGCAGGAAGATGTGTTAGAATATACTCGCCAAACGAATGATCATTCGGGAAACGAGTGGTGACGGAGATGGTAGGCCACATTGACCGTCAGCCAGAAAATAAAAGGCCTGAAGAACAAATGGCGCTGAAAGCCACGAATTTCCAACCTAGATTCGCATTAAGAAGCGAATACATTATCCCCAAATGGAAAGATTATAAAGTATTCGGGGACTCGACAATTATGAGCTGGTTGAAGAAAACCCCTCTGTCAAACGCCCATAATCTTCCACCAGAGAAATTAGCACCAATGGAAAAGTTAACGAACTTGAACCAACTGATTGAGATTGTCAAAAAGAATTCATTTGAAAACGACAAAATCATAATAGGTTTTGGCGAATCATTGGTGATAAATGGGAATTTTGAGATACAAACTTTTGCGAAAACACTACAAGATCTTGCTGCATATCTATTAAACGGCCAACAAATACTAACAGCAGTGTTTGCGACGATACCACCAGATCCAGCTAGAATGGCCAATACTCTCTATATGAACAGATTGAAAGGAGTAAACAATAGAATCTGGGATCTAGTAAAATGCTTTACAGATATTTTCGTACTAAATTTAGAGAAAATGTTCATACAAAAACACCAGAAGAAGAGGCTGGTACCAACAAAAGATCAACCCAGCGGAGTCCAATTCGACAGGAAAATAGTAGCATTAAATTATCATTACTCAAGAGAAGAGGCAATCGATATCGATCGAGTGATGTCCCACTTAGTAACGACAATTATTGAAGCCCCAGGTAAAGAAAAAGTCAGTGTCCATTTTATGACTGCTGATCTACCTGATGATTATCTGGTGTTGGATTTTGATTTAGGGGGCGAGAGAAATGTAGAGAGTGAATTCGAAATAAACCTAGGCACAGCATGTCTCTGCATTATAGATGATGTAGAATCAGGAGACGAAAACACAGAAGTGAATGCCTATGTCGAGAAACACTCATTTATCCATGCCTATCTCGTCCCCGCAATAATAGGTGAAAACAGAAACACTTACGATATTTTTATAGATCAGGGATCACCATATTCTTTTGTGACTTTATCTTTCCTAAAAACGTTAATGAAAGATAACCCAGATCTGAAATTAAAAAGATTAAAAGTACCATATCAGAATGTAAGCTTTGCTGCAGGTCATCCGAAGATCAAAATCTCAGGCAGCATAGACCTTCCTTTCACGTTTGTAACAGAGGATGGAAGGGAAGCTACATATACAGGTATTTTCAGAATATGTCAAGACTTAAATGCGACGCTGTTACTCGGGAGAGAGCTTCTTGAGCGGTCAGATATGAACCCGCATAGTATTTCCAGGGAATTACATTGTAGGGATCCAGATAATCCTGAAGCCCGCTTTGTAGTGAAAGGTTGAAAACGTGGAACACCGCCAGAACTAGTACTTCCAAAAATGTCATCAGCTCCTGTTCTCTCGATCACGGTTGTGGATATACCTGATAAACTAAGAGAAGAAATATTAGAGAAATGTGTTGGTGTAGAAATCGCGGATGAATTTCGAAAAAAATTAGCAGATACCTTACTCGACTCACACGAAGCATTTATTGATAAAATAGGATGCTGCAACGTCTATGAACACGAATTGATCATAAAACCAACGATCAAGCCATTTTGTATTCCGGAGAGAATTGTACCACAAGCTAGAAGAGCAAGAGTAAAAGAGATAATAGACTTCTGGCATAAGAATGGTGTGATATCAAAAGAAGGTTGCGAATATTTATCACCCCTCACTGTAGCAGTAAAAGATAATGGTGATCTAAGAGTCTGTTTAGATTCAAGAGAAATCAATAAACATATGGGTACCAGAGGAGATTGCGTCCCTCCAATTGATAAGATTAAGACGTTGTTCGAGGGGGCAAGCTTATTTACAAAAATAGATCTAGCTAATGGATTTTTACAGGTACCTCTAACAAAGAATTCAAGAAAATACATTGGATTTCTGTTTGAAGGTGAACCGCATGTAATGAATCGTATCGCTTTTGGTCTTAAAGATTCCATGCAAGCCTTCATTGCGATGCTCCGAATAGTATTGGGAGGACTCGAACATTGTGTAGCAGTATACGTCGATGATCTATTAATCTTCTCGAAAAATCCCAAAGAACACCTAAAACATATGAAGTTAGTAATTACACGTTTAATGAAAAATGGACTAATCATAAACCTTCAAAAATGCTCGTTCTTCGCCGATCATGCTAGATTTCTCGGTTTCCTCATAGATTGCCTAGGAGTAAGACCAGATCCAAAAAGAGCTGAATCGATATATAAGATCCGGAGACCTGTTTCGAAAAAAGAAGTACAATCATTTCTAGGAATAATGAACTATTACCAATCCCACATCGTCACATGTGCGGAGATAGCTGCTCCACTATACTGAATTATTAAGACAAAATGTAACGTTCAAGTGGGGAGAAGAGCAGCAAACAAGCTTTGACAAAATTAAAATAGAAATGGCAAAATGCATATTACAAAATCATCCTGATTGGGACTTACCCTTCTCGGTCTTTACAGATGCTTCAGATGTTGCGATCGCTGGTCTAGTAGTACAATTCGACCCAGAGGATGGCATACCTCGTGTAGTTTCTGTAGTGAGCCGTCTTCTCAAGAAAAGTGAAAAGAACTACTTCACCTTCGAAAAAGAGTTATTAGCAATCATATACACGATCAAGAAAAATGAATATATGCTAGTAGATCGTAAAATTTATATAAAATGCGACCACGAAGCTTTAACGTACCTATTAAGACTAGAAGATACAGTAAATCAGAGAGTAAGTCGATGGAGAACTTACCTATTTAACTTTGAAATTGACTCCATTAGTCATATACCCGGAAAAGCTAATATTGCCGCAGATGCATTAAGTAGACTTCGTACATTACCAGAAATCGTTGAATTACGAGACACCGCATCAGCTTCTGTTCTCATGTTAGCTACGCCTGAAATGAAAATATCAATTAATCAGATGTTAAACGAAATACCTGAACTGCAAAAAAGGGATCAAGAGATTTCATCATTAATTAAGAAACGATCACCTCGAGTAGAAATCTTCAAAGATACAGCTTACTATATTTCCGAACATGGTATACGTAGACTGTTAATCCCATCTCCGCTTCGAATACCTATCATCGAACTTCTTCATGATCAATACGTTCATCCTGGAATTAAGAAAACACTCGATATAGTTCGTCGACATTACGATTGGCCCGGTTCAAAATCAGATGTAGAACAATACTGTGCGAGCTGCGAGATTTGCAAACGAGCTAAACACTCGAATCAACAGTTAGCGGGTAAATTTAAATCAGTCTTCGCAGGAAAACCAATGGAAACATTATCGATAGATCTCTATGGTCCGTTACCGAATGCTCCACTCGGCTTAAATAAAATAATAGTAGTTATGGATCTGTTTACGAAATATACTAAACTCTACCCGATAAGAAAAGCTTCCACAAATGTTTGCATTAATAGAGTTGAAAGATTCATGGAAGAATTTGGAGAAGCTAAAACATTACTTACCGATAATGGACCGCAATTCACGTCAGCAGATTGGATCAATAGATGGGAAGATGTAGGGATCGAGTGTAGATTTACCTCTCCCTATACTCCATCCTCAAATCCGGTTGAAACTAGAATGCGAATTATTGGTGATTGTCTCCGAGTGCTATGTCCAACTCAACATTCACATTGGTACCAATTTACAAAAGACATAGAAAAACGTTTAAACGAAACAGATCATCCAACAACAAAATTCGCACCCATGACCCTGATGTTGAAAATAGAGATCGACGAAAGATTGGAAAAGAAAGCAATATCCAATGAAAAACACGAAGAGATACTCAGGCAAGCATTAGAAAACACAAAAAATGCGATAGAAATCCGAAAACGTAACAATGACAATAAAACAATAACAGAATTCGAACCGGGAGACACAGTCTACATAAAAAACCATACACTTTCGGACAAAGAACAAGGAAAATCAGGGAAACTTACTGTAAATTACATCGGACCCTGTGAAGTTATTGAAAAAAGAGGATCCAACAGCTATATACTGCAAACGCCGGATGGAAAAGTCTATCAGCGGAGTATTCGAGACCTCAAGAAGTGAAACCAATCGAAACCACC
>WOFM01000135.1:219078-242310 GCA_011428145.1 Ericerus pela | reverse complement strand
AGACCGTACAACTAATAATAAAGGCAATTGTGCAAGAGCACTATTTCAAGGAATGAAATATGAAGAGATAATAAAGAAATGCACATTTAAATGCGAGACAAATCATGATGAGATCGTAGTCAAACAAATCGAAATGAATCAATTTGCAATCACAAATGCTAGAAATCCATTAATATCAGTCAATACGGTAACAAAAACGAGCACCAGTATAACTATCAATGATTCATAGCCTGGAGCAATTCTACTAACAGTCCCGTGTATAGTAGAAATTCAACAAAAACGTGTCGAACAAATTATAGACAACTATTATTCCTAATTCTCGGAATAATAGCTGTCTATATTTCACCTAGCTTCTCACGATCAGACACCACCAGATATGCTGACAATAATGTGTCATCATATTTGGTGGATGTTCTGTATCACGCTACCTTTTTGGTCGGCCATATTTGATTGAAACAAAGGAAACGAAAGTAATGTCATATCTTCATTTCGAAGACATGATCATTCCTAAACCTACAGTCGAGTATAGACGTTAGGTTCCATACTAGTTGTTATGGACATTAGGTTTCATTAGTATTAAGAAATAGTAATTAGTATAATTCTAAAGTGTTTGTAATAATTGAAGTGAAATATTAATAAAAGATAATATTCAGAAATTATCTTATTTGTTGAGGTAATTTAAAATTATTGAATTACACTCGCAACAAAAGGTAACTTCTAATTTTTTTTTCAAGGTTACTTTCATGCTGATATTAGATTGATATTATATTTTGCAAAATATCAGCTTTAAAATGTTCACTTTGGCTGACAAAATTTTTCTTTTGACTTTTGAGGAAAATTTTCTTTCTTAAAATCTACAGTTCCTAAATTCATGAGACTGCAGCATGTTATAGAGCATAGTTCCCCAACTTTTTTTCTTAGAGTTCCCCCTTTTAAGGTATCAAATTTCATTTACAAGGGAGTGATATTTCTTTTGTTGGAAAAACCATCTAATAAAGGGATTAAATAATTAAAAATACACATTTTTTCATTATTATTACCTTGCAAGAAATAATATTAAAGAGATATACCATTTGAGGAATATTTGACAGAAAAATGGTGATTGCCCTTGGAGTATAAAACTACATTTTTGATTTTTGAAAATAAAATTGTTTATCAATTTATTTTCATATTTTTTGAATAGCAAAAGTCAGAAATACGTTCGTATTTATAGTTATTTAATATCTTTACAGGTATAATATACCCATTGCGATCTTATGAAATTCTCAACTGTAGTTTTTAAGAAAAAATTTTTCTTCAAAATTAAAAACGTTTGTATTTATTTTCAAAAAAAAAAATTTCATAGCTGATAAAGTTTAGTGTTAGCCTAAAAGTATAAATCTACAGAACCGGTTCAACAGACGATTTCCCAGGCCCACCTGGCTATGGATTTTCTTGGCCCAGCTTCTTCATAGAACTGACAGAACTAAAAATTCAACTACGATACTATAAACTGTAATATTCATGAAAATATTTATAAAAATGAAGTCATCGTGTGGAGAATATTCTGACAACTATAAAAGAATTTAGATGTATGGACCCAAAAATACGTATTGTAAGGAAAGAGTCAAAAGATGCCAGTAAGGGTTGGGGTTGACAAAGTAAAATAATAAAACAATAAAAAAATAGAAGAATGTTGATCCTTATAACAAACAGAATGCATATGGGTGAAAAAATGATTTTTTTAGGCATTAAAATTGAAAACATTCATTTAGAGCTTAGGCTTTTCTGTCCTTATGATTTTCATTTTCACTCTTAAATAAGAAATTTGGATTGTCAAAAACATGAGGATTGTTGTACTACTTATTATTGGTATTATGTTTGGGTATGTACACGATCAGAGGTTCAGAACAGTTCAGTAATAATTCTTTTTTAGCTTTATCCATCCGTTGAGCTTCTGTGTCATCCACCCAAAAATTTTGTCACTGGTTGGAGTTCAAATTCACAAACAAACAATAAACAAATAGGATAAAATAAAATTAATGGGTAACATTAAGCAGATATTGAATATCAATACTATACATTGTTTCAAATTCGACTACTCCAGTTACATTTGTCTAAATCTGGCGATATATTAGGGTATCAGTTTTTTGAAAATTTTATGGAGAATAATTTTTTTCTGATCATATTTTTCAAATATGTTCATGGATTCAGTGAGAAAAATGTGAGAAACTGAGTTCTGGTGAATGTTTCATCCCCCTCCCACTGGAGTAACACATGAGTTAAGGGTGGTGCGTTTTTTATTGTGCATTAACGGAAAGCTTGGGTTTCTTTTTCTTTTCATTTTTAACCTGAAGAATGTTCTTTATTTGCCTAATCTTAAATAAAAATTAATAATTCAATGAACAAATAAAAATATATTTATATTTGGGTATAACTGAAGTAAGTATAGCAAAAATTTTAGATTAAAGACCAAAAAAAAATCAAGGTCAAGCTTTTTGAATTTTGAATTATTTTATATAAACGCCTTGAAAAATGAGTTGAAAAATATAGAATCCAGTTTCAAGTTTTTACTAAATTTTTGATTTGGAATCTTTAAGTATTTTGATTATTTTCTTCCCTATACAAAAGTATCAAAAAATAATTTTTTTTGAAGTATGGAATGGTTTTTACAGAGAATGAAATTATTCAGAAAGCTGTATGTAAATAAACTAAATTATACTGTCTTAACAGGCTCCACAAAAGTTGCCACATTTCTGAACCACTTAAACCTTGCGAAATAGCAGGAACCACTTAAGTATATACATTAAATTGTATGTCGATACTGGCGCCTTTAGAGTGAGAAGCATTCAACTAGACAAAAAGTTGCTAGATGTAAAACATACCTATGTGGATCCGCAAAATGTTCTTTGAAACTGATTTTATGACTTGACCAATCATGTCAGAAAAAATCTGAGAAGTCCGTCTGATGTCGTGGGCTCCGCCCCGACCCTCCTGCGCACAACGCAATGCGCAGAAGTGGTTAATAGGCACTGACGCTGAGGTAGTTGCGGCAGTATGAGCTCTGACTTGCGTGAGAGATCATCATATATTTTATTGTCCCTTGGACGTTAAACCAATTTATAATGTTAAGGAACTATTAGCCCACTACATGGTAGCAGGAGCAAGTAGTTAATCCTTAGCTAAAATGAATTTGCCTTTGAAAAAAGACATTTTTAATAATTATTTCGTTTTGCCTTTGAAAAAAGACATTAAAGAAATAAAATTTTTTCTGAAAACTTTGAATTCTTCACGAATTTGGTTTTTATATGCCTTTGAAAGAAGACATAGAAAAGAAAAAATTACTTCATAACTTCCACTAAAATCGGATTATTCATACAATTCGATAAACTCTCAAAAATCTTAGGTAAAATAAAATTTTTTTTCCTCTGATAATTAACACATTAGCATTTTAAAACGTGCTTTTGGACTCAATAAATAAATCTATCTTCCCACCTAGTGAGAAATAGTTCCTAATTTTAGGCTAAAAAAATAAATTTTTTCATAAAAATTTATTTTTGTACGCCGCCCCCAGAGTTAGTGAGAAAATAATTCACTTTTATTTCCTCTATTAAACTAATTCTGGACGAAAAAATTAATTCTTTATATTTCATAAAGAAATATTTTTTTCGCCACCCCCAGCGGTGAAAAGAAACTTACGATTAATTTCGTTTGCTTCGCCCAACAAATATTAGTCGTGAGATAGAAAAAACGGCTAAATAAAATATTTGCTGCGATCTTTTGTCGCTACAATAGTTCGCTAATGCTGAGCGCAGAGATAAAATTCGTAAAAAACCTCTGACTCGGCTGCTTTGCTTCGAACGAAACAAAGGAATCAAAAAAAAAATAAATAAATAAAATGAATACGTCGTTTTATTCCTGTGAATACGACTTTGTAGGTTCGTATTCACAGCACCTGACGATTCAAGGCCATTATCGGCAACTAATTCGTGCATTAACTTGCACGAGAATTCAAAAATCGGGAGAATACGATGTAGTGATGCGTCTATAAATACGCACCACCACGAATACACAAATATTATATAGCCACCCTACCAGCACGGCTATACACGTACTGGTAACTGGCACACACACAAACGCAACACGAGCATTAATAAACAGCAAATGCGCATGCGCATCCTGTTGTGGAAAGAGCAGTAACCATTTTGTTCAACCCATTTTCACGTCGATGAACAACTGTGCTCTTTTTTAATTAATTACTCTCGTGTTCTTTTTATGTTAATTGTTTTAATTAACAAAATTTTCGTGTTTGTGTGTGTTTATTTTACTACGTGCGCTTCTCGTCCCTGAAAATTCGATTTGCGCGATCTTTTTACGTGCTTTATTTCGTTTTTTCGCCTCAATTAATAATTTTTTTTTTGTTGCTTCAAATTTCGCGACATTTTCTTTTTTAATATTACGCGAATATTATATGGTGTAGTGGCCTAATACCCTCATCATATGTAAATAAATTCATCTGCACACCCTCGGCCAAGAATCTTGACCGCGAGACCTGCTAACAAATTGGTGAGTTTTTATTTCTTACTATAAAGTAGCCATTTTGCGTATTTTGGATGAAAGAAATCCAATCAGTATTTCTTCATTACACTGATTTTTTCGTATTTTTTGTCTCTTTAAGTAGTGGGCAAAGATTTCTGTACTTTCTCGCAAATTAAGCTAGTTAGCGCAGATTCCAAAATTAACATAGCTTCGAGAATTTTTCGAAACTATAATTGAGTCACACGATCGAGAACATTTTTATTAGTGCTCTTCTTAAATCTACGACCATTTTAAGTGATCGTATTTATTTAATTTTCGTAAAATACATCGTAATAGTTTATGACTTACGATGTTTCTAATTTCGTTAGGCCCCTAACAAGGTCTTCCGATACTTTCTTATATAATAATTTTGCCTTTTTATTAAGACAAAAGAAGTCGCATTTCATTTTACCGACCTACGTGTATGTTTTTCCGATTAAATTGATAATTTGAACGTTCCAAAATGCGCCTACGTTCGTATAATGCGATGTTGACCTTGAACTGATTGAAAAATCAGCTCAAGAAATTTATTCTTCCCTTTACTTAAAGAGAAAAATTTCGTTCTACGGTTTTGAATTATTCTAATAAAAATCGTAGGCTATCTATAATTTAATAAAATTCGTCATTTTATTGAATTTTTATCATCAAAATTATGTGTTTGCAGATATACTGCATACATCGCTACTTTATTACGGAACCTAAGTGTTTTTCCCCTTAGATTCACGTTACAATTTCTATTTTAAGATTGATATTTTCATTACGTAGATATTATGTATTTGTATTTATCATCTGTTGTTATTGTAGGCCTATTAATACGACCTTCATAAAAGTAAAATTTGATTCTGTTTATACGAACCAAATGGGTACGTAAGCAGCCTAAACTGCTTCGTGTAATAAAAACCCCTTTTAAAATTTATTAGAAATTAATTTTCCTAATATTTTCGTCTTAAAAATTGCTCGGAAATTTCGAACAATTGTCGAATTTACGAACACGCGCTTTTCGTTATTTTTTACTATTCCTCTTTGCTCTTTCTTTCGTAATGATCGAATTGTAGTATTGAGATTGTCCGCGTAAAGAATTACGTACGTTTATCCTTACGCGCGATTTTAGATGACACATTGACCTATATTTAACTAGGCCAATGATCCTTTACATAAGGTGTCCCAACCTTATCAAAAAAAAAAAAATTTTTTTTCTTTTTTTCCCCAAATATTTTTTGGAGATTAAAAGGTCGTATTTATTCGTCTGCTAGGCTACATATACGAAAAAACTTTTTTCTGAAAAATTTTTTTTTGTATTTATGTCTGTCTATATTCAGCCTTTACGAATAAACTTACGACACAATGTCAGAAAACCAAAACATGGACGTCGATCCAAATCAAGCTGTTGCCGATCAGAGTGCTGACCAGCAACAACAACCGCCGGTTCCAATTGAACCTGTCGTACAAATTCCTCCAGTGACTCAGGAAACTGAGCCACGAGAAATAGTTTCGCTAGCTGCTGTACTAAATCCACCTCCTGCCGATGATCGACAAGGAGAGTTGTGGAGTTCGCAACAGTCCCGCAGACGATCACCATCATCTCCTTCGGGTGAAAGCTACACTGGCGATACGGATGATAATATCTCCGTTCACTCGAAGAACTCGACGACGTTCATTGACTTTTACCAGGCTAGTATATGGGAAGCCAATGATTATATCGAGGAACTAGAGAAGCTCCTTCGTAGTATGAAACTTAGAGCTGATAAGACCCTAAGTAAGTTGACAGCCATCATGAAAATGATTAAGGAGCTCCAGAAGCCACCAACAGGAGTTTCGATGGAGAACCTTATGTTGGTGAAAAAGAAGATTCGTCAACTGTACGAAATTGAAGGTGAAATAAAACAACGCTTCAAAACGCCTAAGCCAATGCAAGTTGACTTAGAGCAACAACAACAACAGCAATCAACCTCCGATCCTGCATCAGCTCGACAACGCAATGCCGAAGATCTGCAACAGGACCTCGACCGATGGGCCGAGGAGGAAAGGCGAGCCGCTGAAAAGGCTCGAGCCGAGGAAGCTCGACTCGAGGAAATTGCAATACAAAAAGCGGTCACGGAGAATCTTCAAGTGATCGAGAAGATTGCAAACAAGGAGTCAGAGTTGGAGCTCGCCAAGCGTGATCTTCAAAATTTGAAGATCCGGATAGAGAATCGCTTCGGCATTCCCTATAGCGAGTTCCAGCGCAGACACCTTGTGATCGCAAACTTGCCCCCCGTTGGACAAGGTATAAATTTTAATTTCAATTCTGAAAATTCATCTTTTCAGAAACGTATTAATGTAGACGAATTAATTGATGATACTATGGCTCTGCCTACAAAAAGGCATCAACAAGAACCAATGGTAGTATCACCGATTCATTCATCTATTTTTGACAAAACTACTGAAGGTCCATCTCTTGCTGCGACCCCACCAGCTTTGTTTACCATTCCTTCCGCTACTACCGCCTTGGTACCAGATAACCTGATACCATCGCCTCATACGAACAGCAGCGATAAAAATATTTTTAAATTAATTCCTCGAATTTGGGAAATTAACCCTTCAGAATCATTAGAATCAGCTTCTATGAATCTGAAGGCACCAAAATTTTATTTAAACAAATGGGATGGTGATTTAATTACCTATCCTGGTTTTCTAAATGGCTTTAAAAAATACGTACATTTACGTACAGATATAGCCATTCCACAAAAAATTCATTTACTTCAAGGTGCCCTGCCGAAAGAAATTTCTGACAGGATTAATCATCTTTCTCCGGACGATATAGGTTACGTCCAGAGATTAAAATACTTGCATGACCGCTATGGCGATCTTAGCAAATTAAGGGAAAAACTTTGGTATAAAGTTACAGCCTTTCCAAATTCTGATAACACCCTTCCTTCGATACAAGATAGGATGGATGGACTTGCAGTTTTAATTGATCAGTATCGACAAGCTACTGAGATAGTTGACGAAGAACAGCTATTTAATATTGCTGTAAAAAAGTTTCCTCCTCGATCTTATATGAATAATTTAAAATCGAGTCAGCGAAATGTTAATAATTTATTCTCGGCTATCAGGGAGTTTATTAAAATTCATGAGTTAGTTGAATTGAAAGTCAATCCAACCAATAAATCTCAAGAACAAACCCCCGGAACTGAAAAAGCCAATAATCAAAATTTTAACAAACGTAATAAGCCTAAAGGCAATCAACTTTTTTCTGTACCTTCTGTTAATAAAGAAGATACAAGAACTTTTTCGAGAGGAAGGGCTAAACCCAATCCCAGAAATCGAAAAAGCAAGAAATGGACCAATAGGCCGACGAAAAATGCTAAATCATTTTTTGTTACAGGTTCGTCGAAACCTGGCCCGGAGATTCCGGACCAGAGTCAAATTCGCCAGCAGGATGCCCCGGCTCCCGGGACACCTCGCCAGAGACGTGCTCTACCTAAGACGATAATGAAGATGGACCCGTACCCCAACGCAGACTGCATTTTTTGTCTGAATGGGCGTCACTGGTCCCATCTTTGTTGTCATCCTAGGTACAACACGCTCCAGGCACGTGTAAAAGCGTACCAGGTGCGAAATTTATGTTTCAAGTGTGGGACTCCGCACGGGTATGGGACTTGTCCCATGCCCCCGCCGAAGTGCTGCTGATGGTTTAATTGCCTGTCGACAGAGCACCACACGAATTTATGCCCCAATGCTCCGTATCCACTGAACATTGCGAAGGCGCAAGGATGGGTCGAAGCTCTTCGAGACCGAAAGGCAGCTTCCTCACCTTACGAAAGTGAAAATGAAACAAATCCTTCAAATATTGAAGAATCTCACAATTTAACATCAATTTCTCAAAATCCTCCCCTGTTTCAGGAGATGATGAATAATAAGTCGAGTCGCCACCCAAACGTGACACTTGAGTTGACGGAGGAGCAGCGCCAAGGCCTACCTCAAAACAGTGAGTTGATTAATTTCAATACGATTAATTATACAGAGTCTTTCTTTTTAGGCTTTGAATCGTATGCTCTTTCTTCAAATTTAGACAAACCCATAAAAATTTGTGGATTTTTCGATAGTGGTAGTCTTCGCACATATATTGTGCAAAGATACGCGTTTCACGACCTTAAGCTTAAACCTTCTGGTAAAGAAATTTTAACGCTTATGGGTGTGGAAAATTTAAATACAAGCAAGATAACATCTTACTTGGTTCATTTTGATCTTCTGCTCCCTGACGGAACAAAGGTACCTATAAAAGCAAGTACTTTAAGTAGTATTTCGCATAATTTAAAACAACTAAATATTAAAACTTTTAAAGCATTGTTCCCACAATGTAAAAATATTAATTTTTTGACACTTCCTCAGGAGCATACGATTCACCTTTTAGTAGGTAACGATCTTATGTGGTCTTTCGTGAAGAGTGTTCGTACAATTTTGTCAAGAACATGGCTAATTAACACGCCATTTGGCCATATGTTAGGTGGAGTTTTAGTCCCACCTGATGAAAGTGACCTTTTTACTCCAGTATTCTTGACATCACCGCAAACTGTTGAAAATCTTTGGAGGCTCGATGTTTTAGGTATAGAGTCTCATAATTTCAGTCAAGTTGAAGCTGAGGCTGAAGCTTTACGATTGTTTTACAAAGATGTTAAATTAGTTAACAACAGATACCAAATTCGGTGGTTATATAAAAACTATCCCCCACCTTTGGAGGATCATTTTAATCTTTCGATTAAGAGACTTGAACACCAATTGCCGAAATTACGACAATCTCAAGAACTCTTCGAAAAGTATACACAATATTTTGAAACTCTCATTGAATTACAAATGATTGAGAAAGTGGATCCTCGAAGTAAGCCTGAGTTAATCCATTACATGCCCCACAAAGGCATCTTGGACTTAACTAAGAGCACTCCACTCCGAGTAGTCTTCGATGGATCCGCCAAACCTAAAAACAGCAGCCATTCGTTAAATGACTGTATGTTCAAAGGCTCAAACCTATTACCAGACTTGTTGAAGATTTTGATGACTTTTCGAAAAGATAAAATTGGCATTATCGCCGACTTTCGTAAAGCTTTTCATCAGATTCAACTTCACCCCGATGATAGGGATGTATGTCGTTTTATCTGGGTAAAGGATCCTTTTAAACCTTTGTCCAGAGATAATATAATTATTTATAGATTCCAAAGAGTACCCTTCGGAATTATCACTGCTCCTTTTTTGTTAGCAGCGATTTTATTACATCATTATCAACAAGTTGATCCTGAATTCAGTAAAAAGTTTGCAGATCACATTTATGTTGATAATTTAGTTACTTCCCTCCCCACATACGAGGAAGGTTTACAACTTTATAAGCGTTCTAATGACATAATAGATGCCATTTCCATGGAACTCGCTCAATGGGGCACGAATGATGAAGCCTTGAAAAAAGACTTCGAACCTTCGAAAGCTCTAGATAAGTCAATTATTAAAGTTTTAGGCCTTGTTTGGGATATGGTTAAGGACATTGTGTATATGCCCCCAGTAACCACTCAAACAACAATTTGGTCTAAACGTTCATTTTTACAAGCAATGTCTTCCTTTTATGACCCCATGGGTTGGTTCGCTCCAGCCTTCATACCATCAAGGACGTTTATCAAACACCTATGGTTTGAAAATTATAAATGGGACGAACCTATTTCACCGCAGCTTCAAAAGTTAGCTACGGTACTTATCGAAGACCTTCATCAAACTACAAATTATTGTTTTCCGAGGTAAATCTACCGTGGAACTTATAATCCAATGGATTGCGAGCTCCATGTCTTTGTAGACGCTTCACAAATTGCCTATGCGATGGCTGCTTATCTACGTTTTAAGAACACGGAGTCTGGTACAGCATCGCTACGTTACCTCATAGGCAAGACGAGAGTCGTTCCTATGAAATAAATTACTATTCCGAAATTGGAGTTGATCGCAGCACTCATAGGTGCACGTGCTATACGAACTGCTCGTAAACCCATGGATTTGAACAACTGCCCAACTTTTTTATGGTTGGACAGTAAGTGTGTTCTAACCTGGTTGACGGAACGTAAAATTCAACCCCAGTTTGTTTCTAATAGGGTTAATGAAATAAAAAACATCCCTAATGTTCAATATCGTTATGTGCCATCAGCAGATAATCCTGCTGATGTAGGATCTAGAGGAGCCACTGTCAAAGACATGCTTCAATCTCTTTGGTGGACAGGTCCAGCCTGGTTATATTCAGACTACCAATCCTGGCCACCGACTGATCTTCATATCATTGAATCGTTACCAGATTTGACGCAGGAAGAAATTTCTACGCCAGTTTTCTGTACTTTACGACAATCTTTGGGAAATTTGGAAAAATTTTCTGAAACTTTTCGTGAGAGCTCAGATTCGATTTTTGATAATCATCGCACTGCGAAGATGAGAAGAATCGAGAACTCTCGCAAACAACGATGTCCTACATTCCTTTTAGAACCTAAATCGAATGCTTGCAAACTACAAGTGCCAGTATGTCCAGCTGACACAGATCGTAGCCAGGACCCATTTCGTTGTAATAAAATTGACTTTGAAGGTTTACCTCCAGCAGGCCCTCCAAAGGATGATCCGTATTATAAAACTCCGTGGTTGAGCTTTATACATCCACCTCACCTTTCAATATTCAAATTGAAAAATTTAATTCACTTAATAAACTAATAAAGACATTTTATATGTGCCTTTTTGCTATACGACGTTTCTGTGCGAAAAGACTACGTAGAACGCGGTCTGTAGCACCTTACGCCGTGTTACCCAAAATCTTTCAATTCGGATTGATGGCTTTCATCTATTCCGATCAAAAGAAACATTTCAAAGAACTCTTTGATGTGTTGGAAAAATTAGGGCCACAGAATTTTGTGACCTATCAAAAATTTCATATTGAGCTTGATGAATCGGGTTTGCTCCGGTTACGGAACTATATTGCAAAATGGCCTCATTCGGATGATATTTTATCACCTACCCTTTTGCACCCTGATTCCCACATGACTAAGTTAATTCTGCTTGAAACGCATTTGAATAATAGCCATGCTGGACCCAAGTTTACGATAGCTTCGTTTCGACGAAACTATTTTGTACCTCGTGCATCTAAATTACTTCCAAAAGTATTGAAAAATTCTTGCATGGAATGTAAAAGGTCTAACAATAAGCCTTACCATCAACCTACCCATTCGGAGATGCCAGACTTTCGTTTAGTACCGTTTACACACCCGTTTACCTACACGGGTGTGGATATTTTTGGTCCTTTTCAAGTTTTTGATGAGTTCCTACCTAAAAAGAAAAGACAGATGAAAGCTCTGACTTCACCTGTTAAAAAGAAATGGATACTTATATTTACTTGCCTTTCAACTAGGGCAGTATATTTTATTTCGGTTTCGTCTCTGACTACAGGCGAAATATGGACAGCGTTTATCACCTTCTTCACTGATCGTGGGACACCTAAATTATTGTTGTCTGATAACGCTGCCCAGTTCCATCTCATCTCTACGTATTTACCGAAATTTTGGTCTACCTTTAATTCCGAATATACCGTAGCAGATAAGTTAAATGAAAAAGGCATTGAGTGGAATTTATTCCACCCAAAGCATCTTGGTATGGTGCCCCGTATGAACGTTTAATCGGAGTTTTCAAACAATCCTTTTATCACGTTGTTGGACATCATCCTGTGCATCAGCACAATTTCCAGGCAGCCTTGAAAAATATTCATGTAATGATCAATGAACGACCATTATGCCCTGCTGCAGATGAAGCTGAACAGTTAACACTAACTCCAGCCCATTTCCTGCATGCCAACTTTCGAACTTTTACACTTGATCTTGATTCAGAGCTGGCTGAAATTACGCCAACTTCGAAACAACTCCAAACTTTATGGAGAATAGACCAAGAGTATATTCACAAGCTTTGGGTAGCTTGGAAAAGATATTACCTAATACACTTGAGAGATACTCCTCCCAAGGGTGTACCTAACGCCTATCGTACTTCTCCCTTTAAGCCAGAAGTAGGTGACTTGGTACATGTATTAGATTTTATTAATAAACCAGGTGTCTACAAAATTGCTAAAATTGTAGAACTTGAGAAATCCAGTGACGGAGAAATCCGCCACGCTAGAATTGAACTCCCGAGCATGATACTGACCTCACGGCCACTAAAGTACCTTGCGCCTTTGGAGCTCAATTGCTCGAAACCAGTGGTTACCAATTATGTTCCACCTAAGTAGAGCCTTATTCTGAAAGACTTCACAACATATGCTAAAGTGGACTATGTTAAACTTGATTGTTCTACATACTTCCGACCCTAACTGTCTTCAGGGGGCAGTCAAAACGATGGTCTGAGGCCCAGGTGACCTCTAACCTAGCTTTTTTTTGACACCCACTGCTGTCGTCGAGCACCTTTTACGAAAGAACGCGGGCAGTAGGTGACAGTGCATGCATGCAACTTATCTTAGATTTAATTATCTAAGTGACTGAGATTTAATTACCTCAGTTAATTAGAATTCGCTAATTTCCTTTCTTATCCTTTCAGAAAATGAATTTTATGGCCATTAGATTCATATGTCTCTCCTCCGTTGTATTAGCAGTTCGCCTTCCTGAAGCCAAAGTATTTTTTGACTCAGTAGTTACACTTTATTAAATTTCTTAGCTTTAGCATATATAAGTTTATTTTGTTTTGTTTTGTAATTTTTTATTATACATTTCATATAAACTTGTTGTGTCGACCAATTTTTTCTTTCAGATCAATTTTCTTTGAAGGGACCTCCGAAGGCCCCTTCTAGGTACACCGCCCCCAGTGTCGTGGGCTCCGCCCCGACCCTCCTGCACACAACGCAATGCGCAGAAGTGGTTAATAGGCACTGACGCTGAGGTAGTTGCGGCAGTATGAGCTCTGACTTGGGTGAGAGATCATCATATATTTTATTGTCCCTTGGACGTTAAACCAATTTATAATGTTAAGGAACTATTAGCCCACTACATCTGATTGGTGAGACAAAGATGAAGAAGATGGTGTAAAAAAAAAAAGTATATACAACACCAGTTATAAAGCAAAACGAAAGTGGATCCGAAAAAACGTATGTGGATCCAAAAATGAACCACTTACTACTGTGGTAAGTAGCATTTTGAACCACATAAGTATGCTGGGCATAAGTGTAGGTAGGATGCCTGCAAATTGATGGTTGAGTGACTCAAAAATAGTCAGACAGAATTTGTAAAAATTGTTTATTGACTTTAGTACAGCTGGATATATTTGTGTCCAATCTGTAAGATAGCATTTTACCATCCTCACAAAGTTTAATTTCGCTATCAATCTATTTGCCATTTTGAGGTCAATGATCAGGATAAAATGTGCAAGAAAGTCTGCACCCAGGATTGGGTTTGGAACATCAGCAATCATGAAGGACCAGGTCATGTCTTTTCTTTATTAACTGGCAATATACTCAGGTCTGCACCCGAGTCGATTAAGTACCTTCTTCTATTTGTCATGTATTTTAAGAACAGGAGGAATGAGTATTTTTCCAAGGGGTCTTTGGCCACATAGATGACCCCTTGTTCTAGTTTGACCCTTCCTTGTTGTAGTTTTTTCCCAACCATTTGAAAAGGTTGCTGAATTTGGTGGCTTCTGCGCCAAACCAGTTGTGAAAAAAGCAACATTTGTCATCCCATGTTTGAGACTGGGTGCTGGTAGATGATGTTTGAGAGGTAGTTGTACTCTGACTCCTTGTTTGACTGTTGGATCTTCAGTCTTTGTACCAAGATTGTCTGCTGTTATTATTTTTGCCATTGCTTCTTAATTTGGATCATTGGTGCCAGTTGCCATTCTGTTTATTCAATTTCTGGCTTTTCTTTTTCTTTTGTATTTCCATCATCAACTGAGCTATCTTTGCTCTAAGTTGCACAATTTCCCTAGTATCTGCAGACACTGCACTAAATGAAGGCTTTGACCTGGTATATTCCAATGCATTGTCTGCACTTTTTGCAAGGAAATCTAGGTCTGCAGAACTGCTTATAGTTGTTGACCATATGGCTGCTAAGCACTGCACAACAATTTGGGGTAGTTGTTTGCAGAACTGGTTGCCTATTACAGTAGGGGCCACTATGTTGTGTGCCTTCTTCCAAAATTTTGCCATGAAGATTGAGGGTTTATCATCCCCAATCTTCATACCACCCATCACATCATCAATGATTTTGTTCTTTGTTTTTCCAAACACATCTTTGATTCTTCTGACAAACAGACATAATTATCTTCCTCTGTCAAAGGGAATTCCATGATGTCTGGAATGTGGTGTATAATCTGTGGTGGAATGCCACAACAGATGTGTAGATATTGCTGATTTGACTGAATGTTCTCCGTCTTGAACCTACCTCACGGTGATTCAACCACAATTATACATCATTGGGCAAAAATTCTGGGATTTCTATACTTTGTCTATAGAAGCTAGGGTTCTGTCCTGGTTGGTTCTGTAGTAGCTGCAGAATTTGCATCAAAACTTCAGGTTTCAACTGTTGTTGGACACTTACTCCCACTAATGATTGTGGGTTTTTTGAGTTGTCTGCTCCAGTTGTTGGAGGAGCCATCTCTGTCTCTTTTTGGTGACTAGAGGATTCCACAGATATTTTGATTTTCTCACTATGTGAAAACACCAGTTCCTGTGTTTGTAGATCAAGTGTCTTTGGGTTATGGTTTGACCACTTCTCAGTGTTTTAACTGTGAGTTTGTTTTGTTTAACTGCAGTTCCCAGGCATGCTAATTCCAGGTTTTTAGAGTCCTTTGCTATGTCTGAAACATCTTCAGAGTGTCGAATCAAAGTTGGAGTGGTCGGAGGATGAGTCCAACCTTCTTCCTCCAGGTCTTCTGTCTGGTTCCTTCTTGCTTATTTATTTTAAGAAGGAGGGTATAAATTCCCACTTCAGCAAACACTACTTCAACAACCAATGGTGTCTAGTTTGCAAAAATATTATTTTATTTGCAAGCAAGCGAGTATCTTTCCAGTGCACTGTGCTGATTTTTAATAAAGCACAACGCGCCTCTAGACACCCACGACATAGCCAAACATCACATCAGGGTCACCACTGTAGAATACCTTGTTGTGAAAAGATATTCTCACCAGAAGTTAATCAACAGATTCTGTGTGTTCTGTCGCTTCATATTTAACATATGGGCAAGCCAAAACCTGGGTGAACACTGGTGATTTTAGGGCTGGTTTGGACTATTTATATACGGGCTTAATTACCTGCACATTGACACATATATGTAGCAAATACATATGTTTGTGTTAGTGGCCCTGTTGCATCATTTCTTTTAGTGGTAAGAGATGATGGGCCAGTTTGTGTATGGAATCTTGACATCATCGCATTGTCAAGATTTGTCACGTTCTGTACTCGTACATTACTTGCATGTACATGCACGTAATTACAATCAAACGAACATCGTGCAATTGTTTGTTTAACATCATAGAGACGAATATTGGCCTGCCTTGTGGTAATGAATATCATTGGAGATCCAAGCCCCTAAACCTCATACAAGTAAGTCCCCACATCATATTTTATTGCTTTTTTTTAAGTAAGTTCTATTTGTTGAAAAAAATGTTTTAAAAAGATTTTTCATTTTTGAGTTAGCAGGATTATTTCTTGAAAACTAGCAGTTTATTTATTTAAATATATCTCTTTAACTACCTCATCAATTTTGAAATATGGGTCGAATTGATAACCTATTCCTTTTTTCGTGAATTCTTTTAAAAATCAGATGTATGACACTTTTTCACAAACCCACTCCAGAGTGCAAGTAAAACATACTGAATAATGTAATTATTTTTGTCTTCTGTCTCCTACTGTTAAAGTAAAAATATTATATTATTGCACGTAATTTTACAAATGAAACACCTCAATGCATAAAAAGTTTTATGACAATCTTTTATAAGTTACTAAAAAAAAATTGTTTACTTAATCAATAATTATCTATACGTTTTATTGGGGCAGATTTATGTCTCGAATAAATAACAAATTATTTCTAAACTACAGTAGAACGTGGATGAGGTAGGAAACATCAGTAAAAATTTATGGAATTATGTAAAATTTTTAATTTTATTTTGATTAAATAAGTAACTAGGACTGGAGCCTCATAAAACTGAAAACTATAACTGAATCATTTCCCTCAAACATATCTCATCAACCTTGAATAAATTGTTGTCTGTCTACCTGCTAACAAATACACGCCTACATTATGTACAGAAATCACCAAATACCTCCATCTCAATCACTCTTTAGTCCTACCTACCTATTTTTCTTATAGGTTCCTACCATCTTTTTTCGTACTCATATGTAGCTCTCTTCGTCACTCAAAATGTAACATCAGTGGTGCAGTTCAGTGAGTGAAAATGGGACTTCCACTCCCCCTTCAACCTCTCTTAATTTATCTCTGATTTATTTGGAGTTTTCTGTCGTAATTATAATATCGTTTTATTCATCGTTGTGCTTTTTAGAATTTTCAAAAACTGGTTTAATTTTTGACATTTGCTTCATAAAAATAGGTAATTTAAAAAAAATATAATTGTCTTATGGAATCTTCTTATCAAAATTCTGCCAAAAGGCAACCAGAAAGATGAAATTTTAGAAGAATATCCCAAAAGTTTAAATAAATTTTTTTTAAATATATCATGTAAAAAGGGGGAGAAAAAGTACTTTTTATATCAAACAACTATAAATTACACAAATCATTAACTTTTTCCAGTGATTTCTTCTTCCATCCCCTCAATCCCAGTAAGATGTAATCTGATAATCAAACAGTTAAACACTTGAACGTTGCTTTTATTATTTTCTACCCTTTCCTGAAGTAAACATATGGACATCCTAAATCTAATTCTTTTTTTTCAATCCTTTTCTGAAAATGAACTACTTATCATGTAATTTTTTTTAATATCCTCACCAGTTAGACCATGTTATCATCAATAGTAATAACCTCGCTATTAAATTCATTGTGTGGACAATACTGTTATGAGGTATAGGGGCTTGTACCCCTCAACAATATTCACCGCCAAAAGGCTGGCATGTTTTGTTTCTATGACATTAAACCAAATACATGTACGTACAGGTAATATTCATTATATGGGCCATGACAAATTACCTGATAAGGATCTCAGTGATGTCTAGGACTGGTACCAAACACCCTGCATCATTTCTTATCATCTTACAAAGACAGGAAAGGAAGTAATCTATGACATAATACCATATTTATATGTAAGTATGGGTATCTGTTTGCATGTGGCAAATCCTGTATATAAGTTCACAAAACCAGCTAAAAAATTTCCAGTGTTTGCCTTGGATTTGGCTCTCCCACACTTAAATGTATGAAGTGGCAGAACACAAAAAGCTGTAGATTACCTTCTACTTCTGAATATCTTTCAAGACAAGGTACTCCACATTCATCATTTATTATTTTTAACACAAATTTTGCAACTTATGATTAGCAGCAAGCTAACTTCTAATATGTTACTTGAAATTGAACATTTTGAATGGAAATTTTTGGTCAAACAATTTTGAGTTTATCAATAATTTATTCAAGTAAGAAATATCCGGGATATTCCACATTATACATAAATTTATTTCCATAGCAGATGTGGTTATAGCATCATATTTATGTTGAAATGTATATTTGGGTTATTAACATACCTAATTCTTAACCAATATCTTATAACTATAAAATTTGTAATAAATATAAACTGTGATCTCTTTTCTACAGTTATCTATTAGCAAATAATTCTTAAATATTCATTAAATAAAATTTAATTAGATATTAAATATTCATTATCAAAAGTGTAAAAATCAATGTATGATCAAAACTTGTCCCAGCACTGAGAATATCTTCTACTGTATGTTTGTAATAATAATTTTACTTTATGATGGACTTTTGAGTTCAACTTTCTTATTCACATCATAGCTTATATAATGTACCTGTAAGTCTTCTCTAATTTATTGAGTGAGGTGTAATTTTGTCTAATTCACTCATCAGTTTCTAACTTTGCGTTTTAAACTGTTGAGTGACAAAATGTTCGCTCCAACATTTTAGAACACCAAAAGATTTCTTAAATATATTATTTTAAATGCCTTATTTCAAAAAATGTAATTGGACCTAAATTTATAATAGTTCTTGTTAATTTTTCTAAAGTAATGGTTGAATAATACTGAAAATTGGTCCCCAAAGTTGTTGTCAGCTTTAATGTTTTATCTTTACAAGGCTAGAGAAATAATGTTGGTTTTGATTCAACAAATATAGAACAATATTATTGGATAAGTTATCACCTAAGATATTTTTTCTTGATAAATCATCATCATTTGACAAGACAATTGATGATGAAGAATATTAGTAATCTCAGAAAATCGGAGTCACTCACTGATACAATTTTCCTAAATTTGGAATCAATTTTTATCTGATATAATAAAAAATTACTAGAAATACTCACTTAAATCTAGTTGTATCTTCAATCATTTCACGTATATATATTTCTCCAACTTCTATGGGATCATAATTGATTGTTTGAACGGTGTTCAAAATGGAATTAACTTTTAATAATATTTCTGAAATTTGTATAGGATGAAAATATTGTTGGTCCTTCGAAACTGTAATTCTCTCGTTGATCATAAATACTTCTTCATTATTCAATATTTCCTTTCTAAACACATAAACAACATCCAAAGTTTTGACTGTTGCTACAAAAAATGCTTCATAATAATCATCCAGTTCCCAGTTTGTTCTAATTGGTCTATGTTGTCCATAACATGGTACCATAGTTTGTGATACTTCATTCCCATCAGAATTATGTGTTTGATAATTTTCAATTAGGAAAGTTAGTCGTTTATTGTGCCACTCTTTATTTTCCTTGTATTGGTAAGCCATTATGTTTAAATGAATCTTCCAGAGATATCTGTAATTATCCAATAAGAATAGCTCTTGGCAGAAAGAAGCCATAATTTTAGGTGGAAACTGGACGAAATAGCTAAACCAGTGTATAAACAAATTATATGTTAATGAATGAAGTGAAAGAACTATATAATAAGATTATGTAATGCTTATATTGAGTATTTTGATATTTGACTTCATTTAACCCATCTGATGTATTGGAAAATGTTTTCATTGTTCCTAATTTTTATTATTTATAGTTGAAACTCTTTTTCAAACATTTATAATTATAAATAATTAATTTTATCCTGCAGGAAGGAAAGTTTTTCTTTTGGTCAAACATGAGATTCCAACATGTAACACAATTATAAATCTTGAGTGATTACACTGGTATTCATAGACAGGCTAAAACAAAGGGCATACTGATGGTGCTACATATTTGTTAGGTTTTATGCTGAAATATCGAATTTAATTCCTTTTTGAAAAAGGAAGTAATTATAGGTATCTTGAAGATATTCTTAATGAGCCATAAATGAAAACATTCATTGATATTTATTTCATGCATAGGATGGAAAAAAGTTTAATCAGTACTACAACTGCTCTGGAACATTTGACTTCCTCATTAGCACATACAGTATAAATCCGCCATCTATAGCCTGCAGCCTTCAATCATTGACAACACTGATGTAAGAATTCCTATAATTAAATAACGATGTAGATGAAAAACGGAAAATATTTGAATGTGAGGATTAATGTATGTGATTAATAAATACATAGTTATAATTCTAGTTCAGTTGGGAAATCTAACAGGATGTAGAGTTTGATGTAAATTGTCATTGGTAAGAATGAAAATTGTAAAGAGATTGAAAAAATAATACATTGAAGTTGAGCTTTGAAAAATTAAATTTGTTCCTGTGAATATCTTTGAGTTTTCATAAGTTATTTTAGTGTATCCTAGTGAATAAAACTGGGTATTGTTTTTAAAACTTTGGAATTCTTTTACAAGGCTGAAGTCTGTTAGCCTATGACAGTTTTTATAATAAAATGGCCTAGGAGGCTTTCAAGAAAGCCCTGTTGGACACTCTATATTTTGCAACCCATTATATCTACCATTAGTATTAGTTTATCATTTAATGAAATTGGTGTTTTTCGAAAAAATTTTAGCACCCTTCTATTCCGGTATCAACATTCTTATCAGAGATTAATTATTTCAGGTTGTCTCATGTATATTTGAGTAAGTATAATTATGGAGGCAGTGATCATATTGTAAGAAAACTACATCCGCATTATCCCAAATTATCAAAAAATATAATTACATTATACAAAATAATATTACTCATGAGTATCAATCTACTGGGAAGAAAATTTGTTTTCAAACATATATATTTGAAACGAATATCCCAGTTCCAAATTTTCAACTATAACTCAGAAACCAACAAACTTAATATGAAAATTAAATTATAATCAAATCATTGAACATTATTTTACTGCAGAGACAATTTGTTCACAAAAAATTGTACTTTATTAAATTTTTTCACTGTTCTATATTCTCAACTAAGTATACCTGACAATAAGACAAATAAATTTCTATAAATATTTTTCACCAAATGATCCTGAAACATTTTCAAACAACCATTGAAATGTGAATCATGATTATTGTTTGGTTATGAAGATAAATCTCTCAAAATGCAGCAATATTAACCAAATCCAAACTGCCTTATGTTCAAAATTTAATTAAATAGGGATTGAGAATGTTTTTAAAAATGTGCTGATAATTAATTTTTATCTATAAGCAAAGTGAAGTCAAATCATCGGAACAATTCAAAATATGAAAATAAATGTACTTAATTTGATTATTAACACCATATTCAATCCATAGCGACGCCTCATTACCTCATGTTATACATAACAGACTTCATGACAAAAGTATTCATAACGCAATCCTTACATCGTACCATAGGTGACTTATTAACAATGAATATCGATGCTAACAGTGTAACATAATGAAACTAAAATTATAATACAGAAAAAAATTTTGAGAACAACTAACTTATACAAAATTTTATGTTGGTGAACAATATATTTAAAATTTTATCCTTGGAATTTGGTTATGTAGTATACTTGTTATTTTGGTCCAGACACTCAATGAAAACCTACTATGGTGGGTTTTCATCAAGTGTCATATGTTTTTCAAAGGTTGATAGAATTATCATCTTACTTATTTTTATAAGAAAGCAGACTGATAATTTCCCCTACATTTGATTAAGTTGAAGCTTGCTTCGTCTTATTTAACTGTAATTGAAATTACTCTTCATATTACTTTCTTCAGATCATGTTCCATGTTTTATAGAAATTAATTTGATGTCCACGTTTTGCTCAACATCTGTTAGTGAAGTATAAAAGTCTTCATTTTGTTTTTAAAGTTTAATTCATTGGCGTATTTATCTATATTATTATCATGGTATGCTTTTATTATTAAAATTTATGTGTTTATATTAATGTCTGTTATATAGCAGTTATTTTAATTCAACATGGTCTTTTTTATTTCTACCATGTTAATGTGCTGAAGAGGTATTGAGGGCATCTTTTGGGAGAAAGATATGATTTAGTTGGTGTTGTTTTTCCTATGATGAGGTAAATCCTCTTGATAGATAGCTCATTTCTGGTTCTAAATTAAAATTTAAAACGGATTGCAAAAATTTGGAGGTTTTGGTGATACACATGTAACTCATGACTGGCTATCCATTCTCTGCATTATTTGTACAAAATTGGACTCTGGTAAGTTACGTTGTCCTGGCTGTATGTTCTAATAATAGTGAGTTTTGAGTGTGCTTTTTGGCCTTGGTTGTGGTGACACGAGATCACCCCATCTGGCATACCACAGTTAAAGGAGGTGAGGTTGTACACAATGGAACACTTTTTTCCTTTTTGTCCAGGGTTCCAGCTAGAAGTGAATTAGAAATTTGGGACCAATAAATTTGAAAAGAACGAAACTTCATCTAGTGCAAAACAAAATCAAAAGAAACAATTAAACTGTCATATTTGGTTCTATATTCTATCTTGGAAGAGAAAATTGTTTTACTCCAGTATACCACGAAACTGAGTGTGGTGTACCATTATACAGGTTAAATCCTATAAGAAAAACATATTTTTAATTCAAATAATTGAACTTTTTTTGATTAATACAATGTGAAGGGCATTGCATCAAAAAGTAATTATATTTAACATGTTATCTGCTATTTGAATTGAAATAATATAATTATTATTAGTACATAACATAGATTGTTTTTCAGTAGTGTCACTTTTCTCATAAATTTGTTAATTTGAGACATCTTTTATATTACCCTAAGCTTTCTCAAGATCCAATGTTTCACGTTCTTGGGTAGTTTTAATTATGAAAATTATTCGCAAAAAGTCAGAAAGTATTTGTAGTAAGTTCCAAGGTACAACAGAAAATTTACATAAGAGTACACTCTGCTCACCTTCTTACTAGAAAATAAACGTTATATTTAATCCAAGTGATTTTTAGTGTTGGTAGCTCTGATCGTGATCAATTATTGACTATTAAACTTCCTTGAAATAAATTTTTAAATTTGAATGCTCAATTTCTCTCCCATTGGTTACACTTTTTGTGAAATATCAAACTTTAGAACCACTATGTGGTATGCCAAGGGGGGTCATTTCGACATCCCTCCTACAGTCCCAACATTATTTTTTATATAATGTCACAAATCACGGCTA